>PITA01000855.1:0-231379 GCA_004023965.1 Spilogale gracilis
TGCCCAGTAGTGCAATTGCAGGGTCATAGGGTAGCTCTATCTTTAATTTTTTAAGGAATCTCCACACTGTTTTCCAAAGCGGCTGCACCAGTTTACATTCCCACCAACAGTGTAAGAGGGTTCCCCTTTCTCTGCAGCCTCTCCAACACTGGTTGTTTTCTGTCTTGTTAATTTTGGCCATTCTGACTGGTGTAAGGTGATATCTCAGAGTGGTTTTGATTTGAATTTCCCTGATAGCTAGTGACGCTGAACATTTTTTCATGTGTCTGTTAGCCGTTTGTATATCTTCCTCGGAGAAGTGCCTCTTCATGTCTCTTGCCCATTTTTTGATGTGTTCATCTTCTTTTTGGTTGTTGAGTTTGAGTAGTTCTTTATAGATCTTGGATACCAGCCCTTTGTCTGTAGTGTCATTTGCAAATATCTTCTCCCATTCTGTGGGTTGCCTCTTTGTTTTGTTGATCGTTTCCTTTGCTGTACAGAAGCTTTTTATTTTGATGAAGTCCCAGAAGTTCTTTTCACTTTTGTCTCCTTTGCCTTTGGAGACGTGTCTTGAAAGAAGTTGCTGTGGCCGATGTCAAAGAGGTTACTGCCTATGTTCTCTTACAACTTCTATTTTTACCGAGCTGTGCAACTTAAACAAAGCAACCTCAGACAAAATTTGCTTGTCTTTAAAATCCCACAGGGGAACCACTGTTGTCTCCTTCCTACCTTCTCATTTCCTATTCTCTTCTGGAGGCCGATTACCCCTATTTTTCCTCAGTCAATTTTTTTAAGTACAACTGATAATATGGCATCAAGTGTCCATACCAATCAGTTAATGAATTGCAGTTTGGGTCTGAGTTAAAAGAAAAGGTAAATTCAACCTAAAATTAAAATCCCCAATTTTTAATCTGTTTTAAAAAAGTTTAATAAAAAATAAACCTATCTTAAAGGGATATCTACCATTAGATGATAGATGACAGCATACATATACATACATGGACATAGTGCACACATCCGTATTTATCCACATACACACATGCACGCACACATAATACATATATGTGTGCGTGCATGTGTGTATGCATGTAATTTCCTCACCCCTTCTCACTAGGTGATGGAGAAACTAAAATGGCAACATCAGTCCTTGGCTAAGCTTGACATCAGAAACGAGTTTGTCTTGAGGAAAGATTTGGGAGCTTTGGTTTTAAACACTTTGATTTGTGTTTAAGCTTTTGGAATGATTATTAGGAAGACAAGGACATCCTCTTAGCTGGCATAGTTTTTGCTAAAACAGAGTTTTGAAAATGAGAAACTAACAGGGAACCACTTTTTATACATAGTCTTTTCTGGACAATTTGTTGAAATAACCATACACAAAGTATTGTTTCCCAAAGCAAATTCAGAAATCTTTTGTGAATTTGTAAAAGTAACTCTTCCATACCACTTTCACTAACTTTGTGTGTGTTCATGCATAAAACCTATTAAATTCTAAATGAGATAAGCTATTATGCAAACTATGCTGGACCTGACTCTTAATCGATTTTTTTGGAGGAAACAAAGAGCTAATTATGACAATAGAATGTTGTCAGTATTTAAAAAAAGGAATAATTTCATGCTTTTATAAATTGCTACCTGCTCACTTCCTATTATCATGACCATACTGATGACTAGCTTCACCTGGAACATCACCTATTGTTTCCAAAGCTATATAGGAAGGCATGGTAAATTGCTAATAAACAAAAATGAATCAGTCTACATTTTTCATCTCCTTTGGAAAGACAGAATATGGGTAGACCCCATCAGAAGCCATCATCTCTGCTTAAGCCTAGATTTAGTGATGAGTGGAACGATAATTAAGGTTTGTCTAGGCATATGAGATGTAACTGAAGCCATGCTAGAATATTTTTTTTTAATCACAGAGCAAGCACAAGCAGGGGAAGTGGCAGGCAGAGGGACAAGCAGGCTTCCCACTGAGCAAGGAGCCAATTACGGACTTAATCCCAGGACCTTCGGATCATGATTTGAACTGAAGGCAGCCGCTTAACCGGCAAAGCCACCCAGGCGTCCTTCCATGCTAGAATTCTTAAGTTGTGACCTTATAGCAAATGTAAAAAAAAAACCCAAACAAATGAACAAACAAACAAACAAAAAACCCTAGTCGGAATACAAATAAACTTATAATTAAAATCTGTGATTATTTACCCTTTACAATTATATATATTAGCTACCAACATACCTGCCAGTGATAATAAAATCATATTTGATATATATGCATTGATATGTATATTAAATATATATTTATATATATGAAAAACTCTACACACACACACAAATATGTGCAAGTATTAACAAACATTAATGGAGTGCCTAAGAATATCAGATACATTTCCAGGCACTAGGGATAGATTATTTAGTCGTAAGAGTTTAAGTCACAGATCTCCTGAAGCTATAGAGAGGCTGTTAAAAAAAAAAGGGTACAAGAGGAGGAAAGGAAGGGGAAGCATCTCTGTGTCACAGTACCTTTTAATTTCTTTGGGAAACTTATTCTTACCTGATATTTAGCCTTTGGATCTAAGAATATTATTTCTGGGGTGTTACCATTTAACTTGAATTTGAATGACAGGAAGGATTGACCATTTGTAGATGAGGAGAGTAACATTTCAGGAAGAGGGAACAGCCAATGCTAAAGCTCTAAAAGAAGAACAACTAGCTGTTAGAGGAAGCAAAAGGTTGTGGTGACTGGGGAGTTGCTAGAGGGAAGGTTAGATGGCCATGGTATGGAATGGGATTGAAAGAAAGGTAAAATCCATCTCTTATATGGTGTGTCAGTCAGGGTAAGAGATAAGGGGTTTGAGTTCTAGCTTAAATGCAAGAAAAAGCCACCAGAAGTTTTTATAAAGATATATTATTTATTTATTTATTTATTTGAGGTAGCACGAGTGGGAATGGCAGAGGGAGAGGGAGAAAAAATCCCAATGCAGACTCTGTACTGAGTGCAGAGCCTGACATGGGGCTCAGTCCCACCACCATGAGATCATGACCTGAGCTGAAACAAAGAGTTGGGCACATAACCGACTGTGCCACCCAGGTGACCCACCACCAGAGTGTTTTAAGTAGGGGGGAGGCAGGTAAAGGAAATATCAGTAATGACACTGGAAGAAGAGAGGACAATTATAAGGTCAGCACAGTAACCCAGGTAAGAGATGCCAGGTCTTTAATATTGGAGCATATTCTGTTATCTTAGCACAACAGTTAATTTATAAACTATTCCTGCTCTATGTATTTTAGTTCCTTCCTTTGCCTTTTTAATAGTCAGAATCCTTTTGCCTTGGAAATAGATATCTTTGCCTCATGCACATAGATGTTAGCTATACACAAGTTGCATCTGGGAAATACTATTTATCCCACAAACTGTTAACAGTTATCAAACAAAACAAGAAATTTAAAAAATATATATAGTGAGGTAAAAAAACTGCTTCTATTTCTACTTTAATTTGCCTAAGGGATAACATGTCACTTTCTTAAACACCTGTTTATGTGCATTGGTAACATACTTCCCCTCTGTGATTCATAGTTATTGATTGATGAGACAGCAGACAGCAGTACTTCTGCTGTGTACCTGGCACACCTCAAAAAATATTGGCTGAGGTAGGGTATGAAAAGTAGATTGTGAATTCAAAACAATTATCAAATGCAAAGAATGATCACCATCATAAATAAGATGGCTAGGCATGTGCTATGTAACTGTACCACTGTGGTTAATACTTTGCCTCATATGTATTTTTCACGCTATCTCCATCTTGTTCTAATTGCCTCACTCACTTTTTCCCCAAAGGATATGAATGTGAGTGTTTTCCCTGGGTATGAGGGAGCATGTTCAGGGTGATTGAAATTACATTTGAAGTTGAAATTTTATAATTGAAACACTTAGAAATATACTTTATAAAGAAATGTCAGTATGAATGAGTAAAGATGTCACACACACACACACACACACACACTCACACACATACACATAGGAATATTACTCAGGCAGCAAAAGAATGAAATTTTGCCATTTTCAGTTATGTGGTTGTAGCTAGAGTGTATTATGCTAAGTGAAATAAAGTCACTCAGACAAAGACAAATATCATATGATCTCATATGTGGAACTTAAGAAAGAAAACATGACCATAGGGGAAGAGGGGAGGGAGAGAAGGAAATAAATCATAAGAGCCTCTTAATGACAGAGAACAAACTGAGGGTTGATGGAGGGAAGTGGGCAGGGGGATGGGCTAGATGGGTATTTAGAAGGGCACTTGTGATGAGCACTGCATGTTGTATGTCAGTAATGAATCACTGAACTCTATTCCTGAAACAAATATTGCACTGTAAGCTAGCTAAAATTTTTAAAAAGTCAGTATAAAAATCAAACACACAGATGCTTCTCCCTCCTTTCTTCCTCTTTTTACTCCATTTCCATTTGATCCTGTTCTTATTTCTTTCCACTACAATTCTGATACCTCCATCGATATAAATTGATGATGAAGCTGGTATGGTAAAGAAGTTTGTAGATATCTCTAGTCACACACTACTTTGACACCGGCATGCTGCTATTTATCCATTAAAAATCTACACAACTAATGAATTGGTGAACATTACACCAAAAACTAATGATGTACTATATGCTGGCTACTTGAACATAATAATAAAAAATATTTAACAATGTTTATGAAATTGGAATGAAAGAACTAAGTGCCACTGATTGAATAATTAAAATAAAATAATGAAAATAGGACAGTGTCTCTTGACCTACTCAAGTTGGAAACCTTAAGGAGAGGAGGTGAAATGATTTTTGTTTCGATGCGTTTTATGATGCAGAATACCCTTCGGGTTGTGGGAGGTGAGGGGGCGAAAAGAAAAAGACAAAACTTCCTACTGTGGAAGTGCAAGAATGCAACTGGCACAGGGACAACAGAAAATTTTCTTCTCTATGAATAAACTCATTAATTTGATTGAAAAATGCATCCTACAGAGAGAAAAAGAGATTTACTGACATTTCTACAAGGACTCATGAAGATAAGCACAGCAAGTTCCATCAGCTTCTCTGATAATTGTAGTTAGGACATGCAGGGGGAAAGTAAAGTCTTTGTGATGGTGGGGGAAGAAAATGAAAGCGAGTCAGTAAGGAGACCACGTGAAGTTCTGTTCTGGTTTCCATCAGCAGGAGGAGAGATATAAATACTATCTGGGTAACAATACCAGCCATAACATGGTAAGTCATTGTGAAAGACCATCCACACTTTGGGGAGAAAAGTATGTCTAAAAAATATGGTTCATCTTCTTTATCCACATGTCTGTTCTCCAGTCTTGAAATGAGATGATATATATGGGTGATGAATAGAGCAAAGGAGATGCTGAACAAATGGTGGCTGGGTTTTCTCCCAAGTGAAGTGGCTAACATATTGCATATATGAATGTATAAGTGAACGGAGGAACAATTGAACTAATTTCTTCAGGTACTTCCCGTCCAACAAATGAATTTGTTGCAAGGACTATTTTAACAATGTATAATGTCAAATTCCTATGTGCAATTTTATATCACTGTTTTGTGAATTCATTTTTAAATCTTTCTAATAATGTTAAAATGAGAATTTCTTAGAGATCACGGTGGTTCAAGGACCAACAGGACCAACATTACTTGAGAAGTTATTAAAAATGCAGAATCTCGGGGCACCTGGGTGGCTCAGTTGGTTGAGCGACTGCCTTCGGCTCAGGTCATGATCCCGGAGACCCGGATTGAGCCCCACATCGGGCTCCCTGCTCGGCGGGAAGCCTGCTTCTCACTCTCTCACTCCCCCTGCTTGTGTTCCCTCTCTGGCTCTGTTTCTCTCTGTCAAATAAATAAATAAAATCTTTAAAAAAAATGCAGAATCTCCATCTTCCTTCTGATCTACAGAATCAGAATCTGCAATTTAGCAGATCGCAAGTTAGTCTTAAGCCCATTAAAGTTTGAACAGCACTGATCTCTTTGAAACAATTATAAAATAGTATAAACCTGTACTCCTTTGAAGACTACTACTTTTAATATTTCTTGTTCCTTTTTTCCTATTAACTGAGGAGCCAAACATTTTAGCTACTTTCTTAGAAGCTCCAAAAGTGGTGCCGGGTGATGTCTTATTTAATCCTCAGATATTGATATTATCTCATAGGGGTGACTAATGGAATTTTAAGATTCTTTTTTTTTTTAAGATTTTATTTATTTGACAGAGAGAAACACAGCCAGAGAGGGAACACAAGCAGTGGGATTGAGAGAGGGAGAAGCAGGCTTCCCGCCGAGCAGGGAGCCCGATGTGGGACTCGATCCCGGGTCTCCGGGATCATGACCTGAGCCGAAGGCAGTCGCTTAACCAACTGAGCCACCCAGGCGCCCCTGGAATTGTAAGATTCTTATAAAAGAATGTACAGTAGAGACAATGTGAGGGTACTGACAATTAATTTCTAGCCTAACAAGCAGCAACAATTAACATACAGTAATTCGGTCACGTTCAAATGAATATGACTGGCTGTCACAATTCTTTCTGTAAATAATGTGCAGTTAAAATATGGAGAGTCCTTGTTCAAATAATAAAAAGTATATGACTCTTACAGATTAAATTATAAATAGGAAAGCCCAATCTCTAGAGTTGATAGAAATAAGAGTAGAGAGTAGGATTTTTTGGATCGATGCTTTTTCACAAAGATAAACAATGATAATTAGAAAATTAAGTTTAACCATTCATTCATCTCTCTCACTAAAAATTCTTATCTGCTATATCCCAGCGTGTTTTAGATATGGGGGAAATATCAGTGAACAAAGCAGACTAACTCCCTCTCTTATGAAGCTTGCATTCTTAGCGGGAGGACACAGTTACAAAATATTTATAACATATCAGATGGTGATAAATGATAAAGAGAAAAGAGGCGGGGTAGATTTGGAGAAGGAAATGTTGTGTGTGTGATTGTATGGAGGTAGTCAGGGAAGGGCTCTCTGGTGAGGTAATGTTTAAGGACAGCCCTAAATGAAGGGAGGGAATAAGCCATGAAGATAGCTGGGGCAAAGGCAAACACATGGAAAGGTCTGGAAATAGGAGCATGCTGGCCAGGTTTGAGAAGCAGTGTGCCGGAGTTGACAAAAAGCAGAATGGTGTCATTGCGATTTAGGACAAAAAATGGTTCAAATTAAATTAATACGACTTTTCAACAGGAACAGATTTTATGGAGATTGGCATTTTTATCATCTTAATTCTCATACTTCTGATTGGGAAAGTGTTTGTGTTTTTGTATTATGTCTCATGTTTGATGGATAATTAAATGATACCACTTATTCATTCAAGAAATATTTATCATGTGTCTAGTATATGCCAGGCTCTATGCCAGATGTTATATAGTGACATAATTTTTGAATTTGAGAGTAGGCTTCTCTTGCCATATAAATGAATGTGATCTCTGAGTGTCAACATTCCCCATTCTTACTAGGGATCATTTAAACAATCTTCCAATCATTGTATTTAATAGTAGTCCTTGGTTTGTGATGACATGTATGTTTCTTCATCCACTTTGTGAGTATTTAATCAGGAAGATTGAATTGAGGGTTGCCATAATGTATTTACCACAAAAATCTTTTGCATCCAGCCATGCAGCTTCTTTATCATGTTACTGTGACTCTTGATTTTATGCTTTCAAAATGCAAATGAATTTGTTTGCATTTTGAACTTTAATCTTTCTCTGGATAGTTGAAGAATATCAATAATTAAACTGCTGTTGACTTACATGGATGGAGGAATAAAATAGGTCAGGACTTTGAAAATGATGGGACATTTTTGTTGCACAGAATCCTTTTTAAACACAGCACTATTTCTCACATTCCATTCAGTGAACAACTAAATATGAATACATGTTTAATTTTGAGGATGGGTTGAAAGTTTATGTTTATTTCTGGTTGTTGGAAGGGGAACTTGGTGGGTGAGTTCTTTCAGAAATATTTATTGTGAGGTTGTGGACTAAAAACTGTGGGCTCCAAGACCAGGTTGCAGGGTGTAATAAATTAGTAGAAGCTTTTGAAAAATGTGCATGTCCTGTTCTCCTTGCTTTCTCTTCTGGCCCAAGATAGATGTCAGGTTACCAACTGGTCAGAGTGGTGGTGCTGTAGAAAAGAGGATGGACACATTTGTTTTAGCGGGGGAAGTCTCTTTGTATGATTCAGTTAGACCATTGCCTCATTTTATTCTGCAATGAAAACTACTCTACTCATAGTAGTATGCTGGTAGTATACAGAAGACCATTGTCCACTGTCAGGCTTTGTAGCTGGGTTTTTTAAGGTATAATTAGGACTTGGCTGAAAGAGGGTGCATTAATTGGGGCAAAGAGGGGCAGGGGGCATGAAGGGAGGAACTACGTGCACAGAGGCAGATGGTACACTTTCAGAAATTTAGAATGGGAAGTGGCAGATGGTAGTGGTGGAGGTAGGGGTGGTTAAAGGTGGTAGGGGAGAGGTAATACTGATGGTGAAAGTTGTACACATTTAGGGTCATTGGTTTTTTTTGATTCTCGGTTTTAAACCTTCTATTTCATAAGGCATTCATTGAGCTTTGATAAATGTCCCAAACCTCGAGAGTTGAAAACTACTAATGTGCTTCACATGGCCCATTCGTTACTGCCATACAAACAAAGCCTTTACATATATTTTTGTACATACATTACTGAAACTTTGCTTTTAAAAAAATCAATATTGCTTTACAACTTTAAAACAATGTGGAGTTTTTGGTTTGTTTTGCTTTGCCTGGAATATATCATGTTTTCTGATTCTTACATTTAATGAAATATTATAAATATTTAAAGTACCTGGTTATTTATTTTACCTTGTCACCATGTGTTTGGGGGGGAAACTGAACTGGTTTTCGATGTATTGTGGTTTCTAGCATTAGTGAAAATCTTATGCTAAGAGCATTTGTCTCTATAGTAACAACTGTACTTTTCATTTTGGTGAGAAGAAAGAGCAAAAATTATCCATTAATGACAATCTCTATAAGATCCCACTAAATGGGATCTTTTTTCCCTTCTATTTCTACATCCTGATAATCACTGATATAAATGAAATTGAGGAGTAGATAGAAAAATCATCTCTAAAAAAATCACATTCATAGTATAGTATGATGGTGAAGTAGGCCCTAGGGTCAAACTGATTCCTGCTTTCCCACTGTCCCTTACTTGTCCCTTCACCCATGTGTAGCTTTGTGTCCCCATCTGTAAATTGTGGCTACGATCAGTTCCTGCATCATTAGGATTAATTATAGTAATACCTCTGTTGTCTTGCATGTGATACATAGAATTTGTTATTCATACATAAAATTATATTTAAATGTCCCAAATTGTGTAAGGTTGAAACTACTATTTTAGTAGGTAATTAACCACTGATATAGTATTATTCATTCATAACTAATTCAGGGAAGAAATTTTTATGTGTTCTAAACCTGTCTCCATGTCATCTCCTTGCCTCTGGTTCATGTTGATTCTCATAGAGTCATGCTGCCTGGGCTCAGCTACCCAAATGTTTGCCACTTGTGAACATCCAAGGGCTGAAGTAAAAATGATGCCTGAGTCCTGAAAACCAACACAATGATTTTCACCTCTGGATGTTCATTGGAATCACCTGGCTGGATATAAATTCCACTAATTCACATTTCTGTGATGGTTTTAATAAAAACCTTATATGTAGATGTCACCTTCATTAATCACTTTTGTAATAGAGTAAATGAAACAAAAACCCATGCAAGGGGGTTAAAATAACTATATATTTAAGTTTTTATCAGCATTCCCAGAATATCTAGTTGTACGCAAACAATTCTTAAGCTAAAATCAGAACTATGTAACCTAGTCACTACAGCCATTTTTTTCGGTGTTCCAAGATTCATTGTTTCTGTATAATACTCAGTGCTCCATGCAATACATGCCCTCCTTAATACCCACCATCAGGCTCACCCATTCCCCCATAGCCCACCCTCCCCAAACCCTCAGTTTGTTTCTCAGAGTCCACAGTTTCTCCTGGCTCATCTCCCCTTCTGATTTCCCCCTTTTCACTTTTCCTTTCCTTCTAATGTCCTCCGTGTTACTCCTTATGCTCCACAAGTAAGTGAAACCATATGATACTTGACTTTCTCTGCTTGGCCAATTTCACTCAGCATCATCTCCTCCATTCCCATCCATGTTGATGCAAAAGTTGGGTATTCATCCTTTCCGAGAGCTGAGTATTCCTTATTGATTCTAACAAACGTGTGTTATACTTGAAATACTCCTCAAGTATAAATAACAATGTAGGATTCTTTTCTTCAGTTTTTGAAAGGTGAGAATTTTAGCTTACTGTAGTGACAAACTGGACAGGAAAACCAACAAAAATAAGGAATGATACTGTAGCTAATTCTCGTGAAATCTTATTATTATCAGGTCAGTTCTCACAGGGTAGACTGAACCAATAGAGTGAATGATTTATGTACCTTGCAATGTGAGGATAGTATTCTTTGTCTGAAGGGCTTAAATGAGCAACTTTGAGTTTTTGCTTTCACTTAAATGGATACTTCTTTATCAATGTTGCTTCCCATGAAAACAAGTTGTCTACTTTTTTTGTTTGATAAATTAAACCTCATCCCCATGGGCTTTTGATTGCAGGGTGCCTTAAGGAACATGTGTCTGTGAAAGGTAAAAGGCCAGTAAATGGTGCAGTCCAGATTATATTAAACACTCAATTGTGTGTGTATCACATGTATTTAAATGTGCTGACTAATGAAAATTCCTGGTGAACATTGTATAAATCAGAATAGTAAATTCCTACTTCAAATTATGTCTTCCTTACCAGCCATCACTACATTTTGATTTCCAAAAATGCTTCCAGCATGTCTTCCTAAAGAACATTTACCTCAAAATCGGCATTAACACTCATTTCAGTCTCATATTTTTGTTGAATGGATGAATTAACCTCAAGTTTAATTTTCATCTTCACCATGAAGTTGTGTGATTGATAGGCAAGATATTGTCCCGTGTCCCTGATGCTGGAAATCTAACTGAGAAGGTTTAAGAAGTTGGTATTAGGGCATATAGCCAGGCTTTAAATTCATTACCCAGACCACTGTTACTTACGTGTTTGTGAACAAAACATCTCTTTCACTTATCTATTTCTGTATAATGAATGACTCCAAAATTTTGTGGCTTAACACAATAACTTATACTTACCTATGACCCTGCTCATATTCTACGATTCTTCATTTGTAATTCTACAGTTGTAATATGGCTGAGGTCACTCATTGAGCTGCATTCAGAAGGAAGCTCAAATTTTAAGATGGCATTTTATCCTCCAGAGTTGTTCTCAACACGGTCTCTCATCATTCTGTAGTATAGCCTGGTCTTACAGCGTAGCAGCTAGGTCCTGAGAGAGAATATAAATGTTTCTGTGTTCTCTTAAAGCATTTATACTTGGGGCTCATTGTGTCACTTCTGCCATATTCTACTGGTCAAGACAAATAAGAAGCCTGGTCCATGTTCACGAGGATGGGAAATAGACTTTTGGGAAGAATAGTAAAGCATTTGTGCCTATCTTTAATCACCATATATATTAAAGTGATGGAAATATAAATGAACAATTGCCAGGATATGCTATTAGTTTAGTTATCAGAGATGGGTTACATTTTACTTAAGATGTTCACATTTAGTTAACTATGTTAAACTTCCTAAAAATTGGGATGTGTGAACTATAATAAGATCAGAGAAAGAATAAGTTCAGAGGTGATTTATCATGGATTCTGCTTCCCTTGTTTCTTCATGTTTAATAGATGCCAAACAATGTGAACATGCCATAAATTATATAAATGTCAACAGTTTTATCTTGCAGGTTTAATAACAGTAAGTAAAGTTGTTTTGATAGGGGCAATAATAGATATCTTTCACATTTCAGTTTACATAAAGTTCTAATGGATCTCCAGAATCAGCAACTGAAAGAGTTAAATGATTGGCTAACCAAAACAGAAGAGAGAACAAGGAAAATGGAGAAAGAGCCCCTTGGACCTGATCTTGAAGACCTAAAACGCCAAGTACAACAACATAAGGTTAGTATATTTTATGCTATTTGCTTTCTACTGGAGAAAAAATTCCATGTACATATGTGTATTACCTATATATATACATATATCATGGTTTACAGATAGGAGAGAATTAAAGCTTTTATTAACAAGAGTTTGAAAGTCTTTCTTACCTAATATTTTTTGGAATGTTTGTTTTTTCAAATATGGCATACCTTGGCTTTTCATATTTGAAAAAAAAAGCAGACGCATTCCTGGAGGAGAATAATGTGATTAAAATTTTGGTTTCTTGGAAGAGGGACTCTATAGGGATTACTCACGGTGAAAATTGAACTAATAAGACAAGATATTTTTTACATGTTTTTACCTTCAATTCATAATCATAGAACAAGACAAGCTTGATTAAAATGAAAACCTGTAACATTGCTTTTCTATAAAATACAGAATCCATCGTTTGTAATAGTTCCATCTTTTTTTCAGTTTATTTGTATATTTATAAATTATGCTTTTTGGTTGCCAGAAAGCATTTGTTGTTTCTGTGCTTAGGATTTCTACAGGAATATTTCTTTTTTTCTTCAACATCCATGTTTTAAATATTAATTGACATATAAAACTGTATAAGTTTTAGGTATATAACATAATGATTGGAAAGTTGTATATACTGAGAAATGATCAGCAAAATAAGTCTAGTTACCATCTGTTACCATATAGAGTTAGACACTTTTTTTTGTAGTCTTGTGATGAGAACTTTTTTTAAAAAAAGATTTTTATTTATTTATTTGACAGAGAGAAACAGAGAAACTAGAGAGGGAACACAAGCAGGGGGAGTGAGAGAGGGAGAAGCAGGCTTTCCACTGAACAGGGAGCCTGATGTGGGGCTGGATCCTGGATCTCTGGGATCATGACCTGAGCTGAAGGCAGTCGCTTAACCAACTGAGCCACCCAGGTGCCCTGTGATAAGAACTTTTAAGATCGATTTTCCTAACTGATGTCACCGGGGAGCCAGCCTCGACAGAGATGTGGGTCCCGAACCGCGGGATGTCTGGTGGGCGAAATAATGACACGAACACAAAAATCTAATGCAAGCTGACAGACCCGAGGTCAGTCAGGAGAGACCTATGAAGCAGGCTCAGGCACACACTCTGGCTTTTTAGCATTGGCTCTCTAGCTCTAGCTCTCTAGCTCTGGCTTTGGACCTCTTGCTTTACTTCTCTCTCCTCTTCTGTCTCTCTACTCTCTGTCTGCTTCTCTTTCTGCTGCTTCCTTTGCTTCTCTGTTTCTGTCTCTCTTTGCAGGCTCTCTTGCTGTTTGCCAGCTCTCCTGCTCTCTCCTCTAAGGCTCTCTTGCTGCTTCCTCGCAGGCTCTCTGCCTTTGTCTCTCAGTCTCTCTCTGCAGGCTCTCTTGCTGTTTGCCAGCTTTCTCCCTACCTCTCCTCCAAAGTTCCCTCTTGCTGCCTCCTGTCGGCCCTCTCTGCCTTTGTCTCTCTTGACTGACAGGGGCCCCAGTCTTTTATTATTTAAAAGTGAGGAAGTTGGGTAGTGCAGTTAAATCTTTTAACTGCTTTTGCATCCGCCCTAGAGACAGGATTAGTATTGTTACTGCAAGGTACAGAGTGATTGCTTAAACTCACAGAAGTTGAGAGCATTGAGGCACAGGGATCAAGAAATACAGATAAGAGATACAGAGATATGATTACTGGGAGGAGAATTAAATGGAACTATATGTCTTAAATAAGCACACAAAGGACATATTGCCCTGACCCACAGGGTAAGTGGCTTTCCAGATTCTAGACGGGGAAAGCCCAGAGGGGCTTTCATTCACATTCACAGGTACCTCCACCAAAGTTTTCCGGTGGCTTGGGCATGGCGGGAGGCGCAGGCACGGATCAAGCACCATCACCGACACCTAACAACTTACAAATATACAGTACAGTAATATTGACTGTAGTACTGTGCTATATGTTACATCCAGATGACTTAACTGTTTTCTAACTGGAAGAAAACAGTAAGTACTTCAGCCACTTGGACCACCCTGTAACTCCCCACCCCTCTGGCAGCCACCAGTCAGTTCTTTGCATCTATAAGTTCTGTTTTGTTCATTTGTTTGTTTCTGGGAGTAAATACCCAGATGGAGTTGCTGGATCATATAGTAGTTCTTTTTTTTTCATAATTTATTTTATTTTATTTTTTCAGTGTTCCCAAATTCATCGTTTATGTACCATATAATAGTTCTATTTTTAATTTTTTTGAGAAACTTTTACACTGTTTTCCATAGTGGTTGACCAGTTTACTTCCCTAGCAACACTGCGCAAGGGTTCTCTTTTTTTCTACATCCTCATGAACTTTTCTTATGCCATATCTTTTTGATAATAAGCATTCTAACAAATGTGAAGTGATAGCTTGTTATGGTTTTGATTTGCATTTCCCTGATGATGAGTGATGCTGAGCATCTTTTCATGTGCCTGTTGGCCATCTGGATGTCTTCTTTGGAAAAACGTCTGTTCAGATCTTCTGCCTATTTTAAAATCTGATTGTGTTTTTGTTGTTGGGTCATATAAGTTCTTTATGTATTTTGGATATTAACCCCTTATTCTGTATTTGATTTACAAATATTTTCTCCCTTTCTGTAGGTTGTTTTTCATTTTGTTGATGGTTTCCTTTGCTGTGCAGAAGCTTTTTACTTTGATTAGTTTCACTTGTTTATTTTTGCTTTTATTACCTTTGCTTTTAGAGTCAAAAAAAAAAAAACACCAAGATTGCTGTCATGGAGCTTACCATCTAGGTATTCTTCTGGGAGTTTTATGGTTTCAGGTTGTTCATCAAGTCTTAATCTGTTTTGAGTTAATTTTTGTGTATGGCATAAGACAGTAGTCCAGTTTCATTCTTTTAAATATGGTTCTGCCATTTTCTCAACACCATTTATTGAAGAGAGTGTTCTTTTCTCATTGTGTATTCTTGCCTCCTTAGTTGTGAATTAGTTGAATACATATGCATGGGTTTATTTCTGGGATTTTTATTATAGTCCATTAATGTTGTCTCTGCTTTTTTATGCCAGAACCATACTGTTTTGATTACTATAGTTTGTAATATAGTTTGAAGCCAGAGGGAGTCATGCTTCCAGCTTTGTTCTTCTTTGTCATCATTGCTTTGGCTATTTGAGGTCTCTCATGGCTCTATACAAATTTTAGTTCTGTTCTGTGAGAAATGCCATTGGAATTTAGATGGGGATTGCATTGAATCTATGGATTGCTCTGGGCAGTAGGGATGTTTTAATATTAGTTCTTCCAATCCATGAGCATGAAATATCTTTTGATTTACTTGTGTCTTCTTCAATTTCTTTTGTTGGTATCTTAATAGTTTTTACTGTACAGATCTTTTACCTTCTAGGTTAAATTTATTCCTAGGTATCTTATTCTTTCTGAAGCAGTTGTAATTTTTTTTTAAATTTCTCTTTCTGAAAAAAAAAATTCTCTTTCTGATAGTTTGTGGTAAATGTATATAAACGATTTCTGTATATTGTTTTTGTACCTTGAAACTTTATTAAATTTATTAGTTTTAATAGTTTTTGGTGGTATCTTCAGGATCTTCCATGGATAAAGTCATGTTGCCTACAAATAATGAGTTCTTTCTTTTTTTTTAAAGATTTTATTCATTTGACAGAGAGAGAGAGAGATCACAAGTAGGCAGAGAGGCAGGCAGAGAGAGAGGAGGAAGCAGACTCCCTGCGGAGCAGAGAGCCCGACGCGGGCCTCGATCCCAGGACCCTGAGATCATGACCTGAGCCAAAGGCAGAGGCTTTAACCCACTGAATCACCCAGGCACCCATAATGAGTTATTTCTGATATGGAGTTTTGAGGGTGCTTCATTCTAATAACCATTATAAAATTAGCTCTGGGTTTTATTGTAGGAACAAAGGCTTGCTCAGCCTATAAAGACACACACACACACACACACACACACACACACACACACACTAACCTCCATAATTGGTCCAGGTTAGGCTTGTCAGATTTAGTAAATAAAAATGCAAGAAGCTTAGTTAAATTTAAATTTCAGATAATCAACAAATATTGTTTTTAGTGCAAGTCTGTCCCAAACTACTCGTTGTTTATCTGAAATTCAGATGTTAGTTGGCATCGTGGATTTGATCTGACAACTCTACTTAGATTCTGTAGTTCTTGGATTTGTGGCTTTGAAAGGGAATATCTGCTCCCTCAACTCATTTTTCCTAAATCTGCATCTCACTCAACTTTGTTCTCTTTTTATAACATTTTGTCAGAGCTAGGTTCATACTCTGCAGATGCAAGATACTGTTATTTCTAAGTCCTGGGGTTCTTTTCTTATTTAATGAGTTTCTGGTTAATGGGGCTGGCTCCTGCTTTTTCTGCCCCCACAGCTGTTCTTTGGCCGGAGCAGTTTATCAAGCAGTTTAGGAAGAACTCTAGCTATGGTCATCTCCATCCACTGCACGATTGGGGAAAAATAAAATGACAACTGTATTCTAATTTTCATGTGAAAATTATGTTGCAGAGATGCTAATTTGGTCATGTAGATTTTAACTGAACATATGATAAAGAGGTTAGATCCAGTGCTAGACCTCAAACAGGACCATATTTCATGTGTGAATCACATGCTTCCTTGGCCCACACTGGAAGTTGCATGCAGACAATTTCTGTATACACTAATGGCTTCTCTGCATCTGGGGACATTTGCTGCCACGAGAGAGTTTCAGCCAGTTTGAGGGTGAGAAGGAAGCAGTTAGTGCTGCCACAGCTGCTGTGAATTACCAACAAGGAATGGGAGGTACTGAATAAATCCCCCAGAATCCTTGCCCCATGGTGAGACAATTCCAAGGTGTTTCCCTTAGTGATTCCCTTAGCCTCTCAAAGGTTTCCCAGCAACACTGAGCCCCAGGTGTCCATGAGGTAAACTGTTTCACATTCCCACTCTCACAGTGCCTCCCGAGATCACTTCCCAAATAAACTCTTGGCATCCAAATCCTTGGCTCAAGGTTTGTTTGGACAGAAACTCAACTCAAGACAAGCTTGCTTGCCCTGGAAGCCAGAGTACTCTTCAGCTTTGCCACTAACTAAATGCATAATTTTCAGAAATTACTTAATTCTCATGTTCTGCACATTTTTCCATTGGAAATAATGTGGATTGTAACGTTTCCATTAGTTTTAGGATGTGAGGCTTTCCAGGAAAGGGCAAGACTACGTCTGGTAACACTGAACATCAGAGGGAATGATGTTGGCACTGGATGCAGGGAGTATGAGGAGGAAGCCAGGAAGCCAAGACTCCAAAAGGGAAGTGGCAGAATAATGTGAGGCTAGTCATGAGTGTGAATGACTTAGGGCAACTACGAGGAAATGTGTCAGCTTGAAACCCTGAACAGACCCTTCATTCAGCATAGACAGACCATCTAGAATCTTTATATTTGAACATTTACCTGAAATGTTTTACAGTTTATTCTGGAAGATACAGAGTGAATGGAATGGAAAATATTTGACTAATATTGTCATAAAATTTGAATAGATTGCCCATTACTTGAAAATGTACCATTTCTGATGAGTATGAAATTGCTTTGAAGAGAATAATTTGAAACAAAAAGCAACAGAATTATATGAAGGTTGATTATGTAATCTTTTGCATTCAAGGCTTACTCATAAAAATGCATAAAAAGAAACAAAAGGTATTAGTTTGCTGGCCCAGAGAAGGAGGCCAACTTCTACCTTTAACTGTTTAAACCCACTTAAGGCTATATGTATATTTTTTAAATAAAATTAAGGTAAGGGAAAAACATAGCTAAGGGAAAGCCTGACAGTTGATAAAACTCTTTTGTTACTTGACGTTATTACAGGGAGAGGAAAATGATTTAACGCAATTAAACAATTTATAAAGGAGTTGCGTTTATTTATTTTTAAGTTTTTATTTAAACTCCAGTGTAGTTAACAGTTTCATATTAGTTTTAGGTTTATAATACAGTGATTCAACACTTCCACATAACAGGGTGTGCTCATCTCAGCAAGGGCACTCCTTAATTCCCATCACCTATTTTACCCATCCTCCCACCACCTCCCCTCTGACAACCATCAGTTTATTTTCTATGGTTGAATTTATTTAAATGGGAAACACAGTTTCTTAAAAGTACACACTAAAAGAAGTATATTTTTTGTTGTTATTCTTGCCATGCTTCATAAAACAGAAAAAGATAAATGTTCTTTCTTTAGGTAACTTGTTTCAAACTAAAGCCTGATTTAAACAGTCATTGATTCACTATGGTACTTTTCTTCCCAAGAATTGTAGGTGAACAAAAATAAGGAAATTTCTCCTGACAGCAAAGTACATCAGTAACCTTGGTAGTGAAAAGAGCGACTCCACCCACCTGCATCACCACACTCCTTACCTAAGTTAACTTTCAGCGGTTTTAGCTATGTCTAGATAGACATTAAATCCCTTAGTTATCTTCTTTTTTATAAGAGATGATTACAGATGACAAATTCAAAGAAAAAACAGAGATTTTGTTGCTGGGAGTCCATTTAAATCCTGCTTAGTTCAGAAGACTCTGACTTGTTCTTTCTCTCACTCTCTCTCCCTCCCTCTTTCCCTCCTTTTCTCTCTTTCTCTTGCTCCCCTTGGGTTGGAGGACAGAAAAAAGTTTGCAGATCTGGCCAGTACACCATGAATATTACAGATATGCTTCTCTGTATTTGTTGACAGGACCCTTTGATATCTTCATTTCAATAGCATTTTATTACAGGGCAGGCTAGAGGTGCAACCACTGTGAAATGCCATGGAAGATAAGTTACTTTTACTGAATGTACCAATTAGGCAAGGTAGAACAATTGATTCTGTATTGGTGGTTATTATTAACTGTAGCTGAAGTGTTGACTCTGGGTAACTGGGATAAGTTCAGTTTGCTGTAAAATATGGAAAAACCAATCATTCTTCACAGCCGAGCTTTGGGGAGAGATTTTACAGGTTTACTTTAGATCTGAGTCACCCAAAAGTTGTTCTCTCAGGAATGAATAAATTGGACTTCTTCCCGTTGCAAAGGAACATGGTAGAAATAATTTTTGTTAGTTATTTTTGTCTTAAGAATCAGACTTTATTAGTGATGTTGATAATGAATGAAAAGATTCCTCCTGATGGGGTGACAGTATTATTGGGCAATAAAGGTCTGTTGTGGGCTTGGATATGCATTAATGGGAAGGAAATTGGCTATTTAGGGGCATCTTTTAATCAAAAGGAAAGTATTTGAGGAACCTCTTGTCTCAAAGCACAGTCAATCTGACATGAAGGTTAAAGCTTAGTGTACTAGCCAAGTTTCCAATTCTTTTGAGAGACTTAGACTTTTGTTATTAGGTACACTGGTTTAGTAACGGTATCAACAAAGTCCTCACCATACAAGTTATTAGAATCTGCAGATAAAAATATGACATGTACACTACATTCTGATTTCAGTGAATGCTCTAGGTTAAGTACTGATGAATACAAATTAAATGACCTCTTAGAAGCTCAGTCACCTATCCTTTCCTTGCAGCTTAGTTAATCCCAAATATTTGGGTTGCCAAGATTGAGATCTTTTAAATGATCTAGATGTTCATGTAATGGGGAAGGTTTAGGTGTAATACTGCTAAAGGATTCGGCATTTCATTTCATTCGATTGCATTCTGTTCCATATCATTGAACATACAGTAAAGCACAATGGGTGCTCTGAAGAATACAGAGACCTACTATAGGTGGAATCTTCCTCAGGAAACTCATATGTTAGTACAGCAGATAAAGACATGGAAAACAAGTGACTATTGTACCAGGCAGAATATGACAAATGACTTGAGAATATTAAAACCAATGATTTGATTGGGCAAAGGAAATGAGGTGGGAAAAATATAGAATATGTCACTTGCCTAGATCATGTATTGTGCTATCTTCAGAGCTAGAAGAGTACAGCCTGATCACAGAGGGTCTTGAACTCAAGACCCAGGCATTTGGAGTTACTCAGTGGGTAGTAGGGGGCCATTTTTGGTGATAAATTAAACTGAAAAGTAGTGATTTAGGAAAATTTATCTAATTTTTTTAGAAAGATATATCTTGTAAGATAAATCAGAGCACAGATGAATAGGAGGCCAGAAGACATGGTAGGAGGATACTGCAGAAAGCATAGAGAGCCTGAATGGAGGCAGTGTCAATGAAAATTGTTAACAGGTGTAGGACACATTTAGCGAGCAACAGCAAAACCAGCAGGACTAAATTTAGGAAATGAGCAAAGGACTTGAAGTAACAAATTGTGAGACTGGGCAATTGGAAAGCAAGTTGGATTTTGAAAAATAGACAATACTAAGATAGAAATGCAGTAATTGTGAAGAGCAGGATTCTGAAAAGCCTAAGAATGCCATGGAATCAAGTCATGGTTTTAGTGACTAGTTAGCTCTCTTCCATCTTTAGTAAGATTAAAATATGTTATTAGTTATACTTTGAAATTCCATTTTATTTCCTTTGAACCTAATAAGTGATTAATGAATGTTTGATGGCTATGGTAATAATGATAAACAATAAAATCATGAAAAAATACTAAGCTACAGCCAGAGAACCAGATAGACCTCTTCTTTGTTTCTACACTGCCTAGCCAAGTACTTAGTACATAACTGATGCTCTGTAAAGGTTTTTTTTTTTTGAGCAGACACTTTAAACAATTCTCACTAGTTTTATCACACATGGAAGTCACATTATTGCTTTCTTACAGACACATGAATATGACAACTTAAATAAAAAATATGAGTAGGTGCAAGGAAGCAACTCATAGATGAAGAAGGAGCACATATATAACACAACTTAGGTGGAGAGATATTATCTCTGATACCCTCTTGGCTACCTCTGACATTTGTTCTTTATTCCTGTTTCATTTCCTGTTAAGATTCCTCAATGATTGTAATCTTAGCATCTTTGTAAATACTGCAGAAGATGCCACCAGGAGCCATATCTAGATATGTCCATAGGAATCAAGTTTATAACACTTGCTTATGTGGAAAAGAAAATCCATTTGATGGAATCAAATTTTTAGCTGGATACCTGCCACCAGGGGATCAGGTCTTGAAGTATATGTGAAGAGTGGACCAGCTGGGCAAACTATACTATCTGTAATCCTAAGACTCTATTCTTAAATGTGTGTGCAGAACTGTGGCCTTGTGAGTTAGAATGAACTTAGTACAAAGAATTAGGACTTTTTTCTCTCTGACCTCATTCACAATCTAAATTAGGTCTGGTTGGCCCCTTTTTAAAACTGACCTTACAATTTAGCTTTTCTTCCTAGATTCTTATTAAGAAAGGAGAGAGAAGGCCTAGAGAAACTGTACTTTTTCTCTTTTTGGATTCCATATAGACCTTACTTGACCTTCAAGGGGCACAGAATAGGAACCATGGGAGAAAAACATGTATTCTCTCAAGTGGGAGATCCTGTGACCATATCACGTACATAGCATGTTGACAAATATGTTGCAAGACAGAATAAACAGATAGGAAGAATTCATGAGAGAGAAGTTAAAAACAGTCAAAGAAACTAAGCCATGCAGAAAAAAAGTCACTTGAACCTCCTACCAATGCCCAAAACCCCATATTAAATACTGTTCTGGTAGCATTTATTGCTGAAATGACCAGTCTTCACACTTCTTTCAAATAATAAGAACATATAGTAGGACCTAACTATTGTGTATGTGTGTGCATATATACTTTTAAAGTGAGTCTTGCAGTAGTAGTCTTTAAAATGTGAAGGTTGAATTCAAGTGTCACCAGAGAGCTAAAACCTGGAACTCAACTGAGTATGCACACGTGCACACACACTTAACATACAACAGTTTAAGTTTCTATTTATGTGCCTTATGTTGTGCCATTATACAAAACAGACATATCTGTCTCTTATGTATATTTAAATGTATTAATATCTCTAATACAGAGGCAGTGTATTACAGACTCTGCAGCCAGAATGCCCAGGATGAAGACATAGCTCTATCATTTGCAAGGTGAATAACTCGACAGAGGTTACTTAACCATTTTATGCCTCAGTTTCCCCAAGTATGAAATCAGGACAATGAATATGATGATGTCTATCTTACAGGGATGATAAAAACATTGAACAAATAACTGGATAAAAATCACTTAGAATAATACCTAGTACCTAGAATTATATGATTGCCCTTAGCTGTTATTGTGTAAGATATGTCTCCAAGCCAAATAAGATTGATTTGTCTGATAATAACATACTTTTGATATCAGGAAGTGACAAGTTAAATTAGAAAAGGACATTATCACTCTTCATATTCAACAGAGTTGTATATGCCTGATGCTCAGTTTTAATTTTTTTAAAATCTACTTGATGAGTATCAAGGAGGATGCATATTGCATGGAGCACTGGGTGTTATACATAAACAGTGACTCTTGGAACTCTACATCAAAAACTAATGTACTGTATGGTGACTAACATAGCATAATAAAAAATAATAATAAAATCTACTTGAGAGGGCATCTAATTTCCCATCAATATGCTATAAGCAAGCAGCAGATCCCAAGGATAACTTTACATACTAGATATGATATTAATTTAATTAAAATAATAATGATAATGATAATAAATCCATGCTTATGTTCTTTTAACAGATTAAGTTATTCCAGCTAAGAGATTACTAATTGGCTCATTAAAAATCACTGAGTACTGATTCAGTAACATTACATTCTTCAAAATATCACAGCCTTGTTTTCAAGTACATCAATACATCTACTGAAATATAACTATCCAAGATTCCATAATCTTAGAGACACTAGCTTTATTTTTTGATTCTTAATTTCTTCTATAATGCTTCTTCATTAGAAATTTCTGGCTCTGGGGAGGGTAAGGGAAAGAAAAGGAAAACAGATGATTCCATCTCTTACTTAAGGAGTTAGTCTAATGTAAAGTATCTCTGTTTTTCTGAACCAATACCAATTAATTTCAGTTTCCTTGAATAAGTAATGCAACATTAATAATGTAAATGAATTATTTACATATATAAAGCATTTTAGAATGCATTTTAGAGGAAAACTATTCACAAGAAAGTCACAACAGATATGATAATATGAATTTTAAGAATAATTTTTCTTGAAAAATATATTCATGTATCTTATAACAAGATGCAAGACGATAAATCCAGTATCATACTAAAAATAAGGTTGAATATGGCACTGTGTCTCTTTCTGAGGAATATAAAATTGGTAACTATGGTATACTATAATTTTATATTTAATAGTTCTGTTATGAGCAAAATGATTTCTAGTGGTACAACTGGTAGTACTCTGTTATTCAATGGAACTACAAATTTCAGAGATAATTTATACTGGAACATACTTCAGATTCAATTTTTTATTATGTTATGCTAGTCACCAGACAGTACATAATTAGTTTTTGATGTAGTTTTCTATGGAATCCATGGCCTCCGTAAGACCCATCACCAGGTTTACATTAACAACTAAAGTTCTGGATCATCTAGTGAGAATGAGAAAACTACTAAATTGTATTTTCTTAAAAAGATTTATTTATTTGAGAGTGAGAGAGCACAGAGGGGGAAGGGGAAAAGAATCTCAAGCAGACTCCCTGCTGAGCATGGAGTTCAGCTTGGGGCTTGACCTCACCAAGCTGAGATCAAGACCTGAACTGAAACCAAGAGTCAGATGGTTAATCAACCAAGCCACCCAGGAGCCCCTAAATTTGATATTTTTATATAATGTTATATAGTTTCAGCACACTAAGAATATTTAGTAATTAGAAGATATATAATGTGATTATTGAAAGTTTTGGGAATAAATACTGATGCTCTACTGATGACTATTTCCATGGATCTTAGCCTAAGAATTGAAAGAGAAGGTGATAATGTTAGAACTAGAAGAGGAATCAACATTTCCTCATCACCTACTAACTCTAAGCTTTATGGTAGCTGATTCTAATGTATTATCTTATTTAATTCCAGTACTAAACCTGTCCTGAAGGGATTGATTGATTGCTGATTTCTCCCTTTCTTTTCTTTTCTTTTTTTAGTATTGTGTTCTGTGAAACAGCATATGAGTACATCATTAGTTTTTGATGTAGTGTTCAATGTTTAATTAGTTTCATGCAACATCCAGTGCTCATCACCCTTATGTGCCCGCCTTAATACCCATCATCTGGTTACCCCATCCCCCTATGCTCTTCCCTTCTGTAACCCTCAGTTTGGTTCCCAGAGTCCAGAGTCTCATGGTTTTTCTCCCTCTCTGATTTCTTCCCATTCAGTTTTCCTTCCCTTCCCCTGTGGTCCGCCGCAGCATTCCTTATGTTCTACATACAGTTGAATCCATCTGATAATTGTCTTTCTCTGTCTGACTAATTTCACTTAGTGTAATCCCATCTGGTTCCATCCATGTTGTTGCAAATGGTGGGTGGTCATCCTTTCTGATGGCTGAGTAATATCCCATTGTGTTCATTGAGGTTAAGGAGTTGCTTGAAGTAAATTAAATAGTAATCAACAGAGTCTGGCTTTTCCTCTTGACCTGTCTGCCAGACTCTTCCCCTCTTTTCTTAGATTCCAAGGAAGTTTGACTCCAGTAGCTATTCTAGAGGCTACAGAAAATGCAGAGAATATCAAGGAGATTGGGCAAATGTGGCACTTGTTTTTCCTTGTCTTGGGATCTATCTAGATGGAAGAGATGGAGACACTGTATGTAAGTCCTCAGACTCAGAGAAAGCAATGGGGAAAGAGCACTTTAGTGGTAACTGCAGATGAAGTGCTCAGAATTAAAATAGTTAAGGAAATGATTTTTCAACATTGATCCTGTAGCTCTTTCCTTAAAATTAGGGCAAAAGGAACAAGAAAGGGAACATAGAACAAAATAGGCTTATGATGAGAATAGCAATGATGTCTGAGCAGGAAGATAATCAGAAAAATGGAATATCATATTGACATGCATATCATTTCCTTTGTGCTGTGCCTTAAAACTTCTACCTCACTCCCCTCTCCCAATATTCCTATTCTCTTCTTTTTCATTAATTACTGTCAGGCTAAAGGCATTTTGCAATTATTTCTTAGATTTTCTTGGTGTTCACTTCAATTGCAGTTTTCAGTGGTGTAACTATAGGCAGGATGTTTGGTTGTCTAAATGCATGAGTGGATTACAGAGGAAGGCAGGAAAGTTTGAGAATTGTTTGAGGTCTATTATTTAGTGATTAGGGTCTGTCCTCCTTACCCCATAATATACTTTTTCTGACCATACTCATTTTTTAGCAATATATGCGATCACTAGATCAGTTAGTTTAAAGGTACTTTTGTTAATCTCATGTAAATAGTTTGGAAGTTAAAGTCTTACTTCTGGATTTTGTGATGAACACTGGGTGTTATGTGTCACTAATGAATCATTGAACCCTACATCAAAAACTAATGTACTATATAGTGGCTAACTGAACATAATAAAAAATAGTCTATTTTGTCTTATAAAAAATAAAATGAAATGAAATGAAATTCATTTTATAAGTTTTCAGATCCTAAAGATTGGCTGTAACTTCAGTCCTTCATTCCTGAATTTCCAAAAGCACACCCTTTCTATACTTATGGTACCTATTAGAGGATGATAGATAGCAGGAATTAGATGAGGGGGACTGAGGTGACTATTGGCTTCTTGCAATAGGGTTTGAAGTTTGTTCTGAAAGTACCTAAATGTGAGATTTTAGTACTAACTAGATGTTAATGTTTAGTGATTTCATACTGTGTGCCAGGCAATGTGCTAAGCAATTATATCGTGTTCAGAATTCCTAACCACCTAAAGAGATAGGTACTCTTATTATCCCAATTTTGAAAATTAGTAAACTGAGGCTTGGTGTGATTGAAAACTTTCTCAAGGTCACATAGCTGGTTAGCAATGCATCCAGAAATCAAACCCAAGAAATCTGACTTCAGATCCCACACCTTTAAACGTGCATAGGTTTTTATCAGTCTATCATCCATACCATACCCTATTGCACTTATACTCCATACAAAGTGGGATACATTAATTATCAATTCCATTTTTTAAATATTTTTTCATAATTCTTGAGCCCTCATTTTGCACTTGGGAAGCTTTAGGTGGAAAGCTTTAGGTTTTTATTTTATTTTTATTTTTTATTTTTATTTTTATTTTTTAAAGATTTTACTTATTTGACAGAGAGAAACACAGCCAGAGAGGGAACACAAGCAGGGGGAGTGAGAGAGGGAGAAGCAGGGTTCCTGCCAAGCAGGGAGCCCGATGTGGGACTCGATCCCAGGTTTCCAGGATCATGACCTGAGCCGAAGGCAGTCACCCAACCGAGCCACCCAGGTGCCTAGCTTTAGGTTTTTAAAATCTTTCAGATGTCTTTATACATCTTTCAGATGTCATTGAAATGGTCTTTAAAGCCTCCCCCTTTGGCAGCTTAGGAGTTGGCTGAAACATAACATTTATTTCTAACAAAAAGGTAAAAAACGGTGGGTTCTGATATAAAGGCTAATATAACCATACAATCACATTTACTAAGTGGATATCAAAATAAAAGGTTTTCTAGGAAGGCCTGTTGAAGTAGCTTTTTAAAAATATTGTGCAAATGTACAACAAAATTGCATACTATAAATAGATCCTCCTGAAGAACTGGACTGCACTGTGACCAGTCAGGTTTAGCAAAGTGAATATTGGACTGAAAATGAAATGTCAAGTCATTTTCAGATCATTTCACTCAGGGAAGCAGGAGCTACAGGGCCTAGGCCAGAGTGGAGCTGATGGAAAGAAGGAAATAAGAATGGCCATAAGAGAAAAGGTGAAGAGAAGGATAAATTGCCTACCTTCTCATCATTTTTTAAGAAATAATAAAATTTTCATATTTGGTCAGGTGTTTTTATTTGAAAATAAAATCAATTCATATCCAGATGTATTACATTAGCTAATTGTTCATAAGTGTCTAGGGACCTTTTTGTTGTTGTTCCTGAGATGGATTTTTTAAAATACTATTTTCCTAGGTGTTGGTTTTATCCCATGTTTCTAGAAACTCTTCAAATTTCTTAAGACTTTTTGCAAATTTTATATTTGATACAAGTTTTGTTCTCATCAGCCTTTCTTTTTGTGTACATTTTCTTAGGCTAAACTAAAAAGCTAAAGATTACTTAAATTTAATATTTTGTTAAACATCTTTTAATTATATTAATTTAAAGTAATATGTGGGAGGCAGCAGATATTAGAATTCATGCATAGCACATGATCTGTATTGTTTCTAGACATGTGTGTATATGTGTGTGTGCACAAGTCTGTGTGTGTATACATGTAGGACTTGGTGTTGGCAATTTTATTTTGGTTGATCATTGAAGTAGAAGTAATGAAATAGTATATGCAGGTAGGCATGTTACTGAGCATATACTATGTCCAAAGGAAGTGTTGTAGAACCTCCTAGGGAGATTATGAGAGACGTTGTTTTTGTGTTCTCTTTCTCTGTTTCTGTTTATGGTTCATCTTCCCCTCTGCACATCAAATCTAGTAATTCCCTAGCCTTACATAATTCCATTCCTTTATTTCCCAAGCATTACTTTACCTGTGTGCTAATAAAGAGTTAAACCACTCAAGTGTGGGGTAAACCCTAAAGTGACTTTTCTTCAGTGATTGTTCTTAGCCAGTTTTTGAAAAACAAGTTGACATGGGTCACGACAAGAAGGATTCACTACTACTGATGGCATTTGAAGGGAATAGAAGAAAAATCATATTTAAATCATAAAATTGTGAATATGTGCTGAGGGAATAACAAATTTGGTCAGGACCTTTAACTACAGAATAATTTATAAGAAATAGAATTATTTACAGAGGTATAACAAAATCTGTTTGTCAGATCTAAGCATTTTTAATGTTAAATTTCACTGTTGGCCTTTTCTCTTGTCATAAGGAAAAAAAAAGATTGTTAGTTGACATTAGAGAACAAACACTTCTGACATTTCTATCTATCTAATAATGGTATAGAAATGTAATTAGGAGCCTGATTTTTTTTCATCTGGTAAGTGTAACAAATGCATTACTTGAATAAAAATAATGGCAAGAAATACATAATAAAATACCTAGCATGTACTTGTGTGTGTGTAAATAATTTATATGCTTTTAGTCAAGAAAAACATACTTTAACAATCATATTATAGCCCTTCAATTTGAAGGTGTAATTTCCTGATAGGCAAACATGTTAGCATACGTCTCTGGGGATAGACCTATATTTGTAGTAATTTGGCTCATAATTTCAGGATTAATTAGTAAATCTACTGTAAATTGCTATTGTATAAATACAGCTAAGAGAAATTCAAATCCATAAGAAGTAAATATTTAATTAAAATCATTTTAAAATGGCTTTAAAATTGTATTTTAAAAATTAGTAGTCCTGAGAATTTGTGTTTTATCAAAGAGGGAAGCAGGAGGGCCTAGTTTCTACCAATGATCCATGCCCTTATTTATGGATATGTAGGTGGGCAGAAAAATTTAGCATTTTAATCCCAGCTCTCTGTATGTGACATTTTTGCTACTACTAAGAATCAAATTTTTTAAAAGAATGAATTCTAGACATTGGATATTTTATATATTTTTTGTCTTTTGATGATACTGGGGCATTAACAAATACTGTGGTATACATCCCATTTATTTTCAGAGAGGAGATCTGGGGAAATAAGAAAGATGATTATGTTTCAGTGGCATCTGATTTGAGGCTATGGAGTGTGCTCAGAAAACTTAAGTTTAACCCTTTCTGTTTTAATCCCTGATTATGAGTAAAAAAAAAAAAGAGGTATAATTTGAAAAAAAAATAGAAGAGAAAAAGTAACACTGGAAATAACTTAAATCAAATAGTATATGCTAATCTCCTCTGGTGCTATGCCCTCTTCAAGAATTTGAGGCACTGTGGTGTGCCTTTCCCATGTTCCTTTGTTTCCCTTTACTCACTATAAATCCTGTTAGGTCTTATGTTTGATTTTGAAGCCATCAACCCACAACTAGCTTTAGTGGTTCTTTATGTTAGCACTCCCACAAAAGCATAAAATTTAATCCTGATAAATGTGGCAATGTATGGTGACTAACATAACACAATACAAAAAATAATAAATAAATAAAAATTTCCTTTGACTTAAAAAAAAGAGTGCACTTATCTTGAGCACTGAGTAGTGTATAGAATTGTTGAATCACTGTACTGTACACCTAAAACTAATATAGTACCGTATATGAACTATACTGGAATTAGAATACAATACCGTATGATATAATACAATACAACAAATTAAATAAATTAAAAAAGAGATGGAGGGGAATCTTACAGATCAGAAGAGACTGAAGAGACACAGAATTGTAGCCTAACTATGGTGTGAATCTTATGTGAATTCTGATTCAAACAAACTGAAAAAAATATGTCATTTTTGAGATAATCTGAAATTTAAATAGTAACATTAAGAAATTACTGTTGGGGTGCCTGGGTGGCTCAGTTGGTTAAGTGATTGCCTTCAGCTCAGGTCATGATCCTGGAGACTCGGGATCGAGCCCCACATCAGGCTCCCTGCTTGGTGGGAAGCCTGCTTCTCCCTCTCTCACTCCACCTGCTGTGTTCCCTCTCTGGCTGTGTTTCTCTATGTCAAATAAATAAAATCTTAAAAAAAAAGTAATTACTGTCAGTGTTTAAGAACACAACTGATTACTGTGCATTGATTTTTCTATCCTGCCACATTACCAAATTGTTGTATGAGTTCTAGTAGTTTGGGGGTAGAGTCTTTTGGGTTTTCCACATAGAATATCATATGTCATCTGCAAAGAGAGAGAGTTTGACTTCTTCTTTGCCAAGATGAATACCTTTTATTTCTTTCTGTTGTCTGATTGCTGTTGCTAGGACTTCTAACACTGTGTTGAACAGTAGTGGTGAGAGTGGGCATCCTTGTCTTGTTCCTGCTCTCAGAGGAAAGGCTGTCAGTTTTTCCCCATTGTGGATGATATTCGCTGTGGGTTTTTCGTAGATAGATTTTATGAGGTTGAGAAATGTTCCCTCTATCCCTATACTTTGAAGGGTTTTGATCAGGAATGGATGTTGTATTTTGTCAAATGCCTTTTCTGCATCAATTGAGAGTACCACGTGGTTCTTCTCTCGTCTCTTATTGATTTGTTCTATCACGTTGATTGTTTTGCGAGTGTTGAACCACCCTTGCATCCCGGGGATAAAACCCACCTGGTCATGGTGGATAATCTTTTTAATGTATTGTTGGATCCTGTTAGCAAGGATCTTATTGAGAAACTTGGCATCCATATTCATCAGAGATATTGGTCTGAAGTTCTCCTTTTTGATGGGATCCTTGTCTGGTTTGGGGATTAGAGTAATGCTGGCTTCATAGAAAGAGTCTGGAAGTTTTCCTTCTGTTTCTATTTTATGAAACAGCTTCAGGAGAATAGGTATTATTTCTTCTTTGAATGTTTGATAGAATTCCCCCAGGGAATCCGTCTGGTCCTGGGCTCTTGTTTATTGGGAGGTTTTTGATCATTGCTTCAATCTCGTTACTAGATATAGGTCTATTCAGATTGTCAATGTCTTCCTGTTTCAGTCTTGAAAGTTTGTAGAAAAAAATAAATTTCAGCACTTTAAAAATAAACAAAAAAGAAATTACTGTTAATTTTTTATCTGAAAATGATATTATTGTGGTTATATTAAAAATGGTGCTTATTCTTAGAGCTGTATACTTAAATTATGAATGAAGTCACATAGTATTTAAATTTTGCAACAAAAATAATATGGGATGGGATGTGGATGGACAGAACCAGCCTTGGGTTGGTGGAAGTTAGGGCTGATGGGCAGCAGAAGGGCTTTTATATAGTTCTGTTGACTTTTGTGTATGTTTCAAATTCTTCCCAATAGAAAGTTCAATAACTAAACCAATCTTCCCTGGAAAAAAATGGTAAGAATATAATTTCTGATTATAAAGCAACTAGATAAGCAAAACAGAATCAGAAATCTAAATGCTAGAGAATATAAGTAGTACATTTGATCCCATATGATATAGAAAGCTTAAAATTAGTACTTCACCAATCAAAAGATGATTTTTTCAAGTTCCTTTATCAAAATATATTAAAACAACAATTTAGATTGTTGTAAAAATTTGAGCAGCATAGCATTATTTCCTACTAGTTTTTAGTACAGGTAATTGTATATGCCCCCATACTTGAATAGTAGGGAGAAAGAATTTGAACATATTAAGGAAATGAACTTATGGCCGCCAAAATATTTTTGGCCAACAAAATATTATTTTAATTATTTTTACAATTTCTGGCTGACACATTTGAAATGCTTCCAGACTTGCCTTATATAACTCAGAAAACACAGACTCAACATAACTTTCAAGGACAATCCTGAATGTTAATGTTTCCATTTTCAGCCTCATGGCAGAAAGAGTTTTATTACCCAGTGTAAGCTCTGGAATGTCAAAGGCGTGATCGGCAGTATAGTCTACACACAAAATAAATGCATAGTCATTTTATTCTAAATTGCTTCACTTGAAAATATGGCATGAAAATCTATAGAGAGAGGAACTAAAAGTAAGTGATTTTATACTGCTCTAAAATATTGAGACTCAAAAAATAAAAACCTACTATAAAAATACTCATGTCTTTGAGTTTGTGCTGTGACCAATCCCAAATAAGTTCACTTACATTTACCACAGGGTTTGCATAACTATGAGCTGGTCTGATAGGTACCAAGCATCATTGTCTCCCAGGCAAGGACTGTAGATTTTTCAGAAATTAACAAACTTTGTCCCAAACCTGCTTCCCCATTCTTATATTATATAATAAAGTATTACAGGGAGCAAACTAGCTGATTAGACATTTTGGGTACCCATGTAGGGATTTTCTAATCACAATGAGGGTAGTGTGATAACATCGTGGGGGAACTAGACCTCTCAAGAAAGATGTCTCAGTTCTAGAGTATCTTTCTCTGTTACTCCTTCTCTATTTATTACTGTTTACCCTGTTTATCTTTACAAAAAAGTTGTATACCATGATTTTTAAAAGATTGGACTACTCTTTTATGGTTATATGTGATGTCAGTGTAGTTGTAATTACAGTTTTTCAAAAGTAAATCCCTCCTATTAGTTTGTAACCTTTATCCAAACTCATGTGTGCATTTGCCCTTACCCCTCTGCCTGGCACCATTCATTCAGCAAAAGTTTATTGATCTTTAGTTACTTGGAATATGTAGTGAGGACAAGGGACATTTCTGTTCTAGTGTACCTTATATTCCAGTAAGTTATATAAACAAATGACTAAACCAATATATAAGAAAATATTGAGTAGTGAAAATATTATCTTACAAAATTATAGAGATTGAGAGTAAATGAGAAGGAAATTTAGATAGCATCTTCATGAAAAAACCCTCTGGGCAACTGACATTTAAAATGAATCTTGAACAATACAAAAGAGACATTATTTAGAGATATGGAGAAACAACATTTTAGGCAAAGCAAATATCTTTTTTTTAAAAGATTTTATTTATTTATTTGACAGAGAGAAACACAGCCAGAGAGGGAACACAAACAGAGGGACTGAGAGAGGGAGAAGCAGGCTTCCCGCCAAGCAGGGAGCCTGATGTGGGACTCGATCCCAGGTCTCCAGGATCAGGACCTGAGCTGAAAGCAGTCGACTAACCAACTCAGCCACCCAGGCTTCCCCAGGCAAAGCAAACATCTTAACAGATTGTGGAAGAGAAGACAAGTGTGGCTGAAACATAGTATCAGAGGGCAAGAGTGGTATGCCGTTAGATTTGAGAGGTAGGCGGGTGCAAGATGGTATAAGGATTTCTGGGAAGGAATTTACATTTTCTTTTTTTCTTTTTTTGTTTTCTTGGTTTGTTTTTGTATTTTCCTTCTTATTGTGATGTGACTCCATTGGCTTTTATGCAGAGGAATGACATTTGATTTGTAGTTGAGCGGAGGAGAAGGAACCAGCAAAGGAGTTCAGATGCAGTGCTTACCGAGGTGGGAGGTTAATCAGGAAAGGGTGGTACAGGAAGCTCAAGAGAAGAGAATGAATGAAGAATGTATGTGGGGACCTGGAGGTTGATGGCAAGCTTTACAGGAGATATTTCAGTGGTGTAGTTGGCAAAGAGAATAGTGGAGTAAGGAAATGGCAAGATTAAGTGTAGAAAACAAAATATTTTTCAGTGAAAAGGAACAAATAATCAGGCTGGAGCAGCAAGGGCTTTTTCCATCAAGACAGTTTGTCTTGTGTGCCTGGGTGGCTCAGTGGGTTAAGCCCTGCCTTCGGCTCAGGGTCCTGGGATTGAGGCCCGCATCAGGCTCTCTGCTTGGCAGGGAGCCTGCTTCCTCCTCTCTCTCTGCCTGCCTCTCTGCCTACTTGTGATCTTTCTCTCTGTCAAATAAATAAATAAAATCTTTTTTTAAAAAAGAGAGAGAGTTTGTCCTGTTACAGTTCATAATGGTGAGCTTCAGTAGAGAAGGAGCTGCTGAAGATGCCAGAAATAGCAGATAATCTTAAGATTAAAGTCTTTTAAAAGGTGAGAGGAGGTGGAGTAAGGTATAGAACATACTACCATACTTTTCTCAGCAGATGCTCCCTCTGTGTACTTCCAATTCAGTTGACAGTAGAAATGCACTAATTTTGTTGAGCACCATAGCAGAAAATTTGCTTGGAATGCTTCTGGTTTACTAAAAAAAATTACAGTACCCAAAACATATGACAGAAATTAAATGCCACACATTTGGGAAAAAAATGTTTTTTGACATTCAGTTCAGAAAGCTATGATTCTAATTGCTTTTAATCTTTTTTTACTCTTTAAGGTGCTTCAAGAAGACTTAGAACAGGAACAAGTCAGGGTCAATTCTCTCACTCACATGGTGGTGGTGGTCGATGAATCTAGTGGAGACCGTGCAACTGCTGCTTTGGAAGAACAACTGAAGGTCAGGTTATTTTCTTTAATACAGTAACTGTGTCATTCAAAATAATTAATTGAAATTCAGATAATATTTGAAAATGTATAATATAATTTGTATATTACAAATGTTTACAATGCAATATATTTATTTAAACTAAGTCAAATTATGTCCCATTTGTGCACATTTCCCTTTCATTAACTATCCACCGTTTGTTCTCACTAGCTTCCTGGCATTTGGGGAAATATATGAATGCAGATCTGTTTTTTTAATTATAATTGAATAACATGTGCTAGAGAACTGGGCAGAGAAATATTGTTTATGTCCTCTTAAAACCTACAGTTAAAGAAAGGACAAAAGATAAAAAAATGATCGCATTCGGTAAAATCATGAGAAGTTGAACACCTTCATATTTTTTTCCTGGATAATTTCAGTTATAGTCTTGATGAGGACATAGCAGGATATTTAAGTTTTGGAAGTTTTGTAGGAGGAGAACTTAGCCTTTCAGGCCCTCATTGAACCTGAGTCATAGTAGTTATACTCTTGAAACATAATCAGTACCTATTAACAAAGAGTAAGTTGGGTATTTTCATTTTTTTACCTTTTCTTCCTAATTGGGAACAGCAACGTTTTACTATAAAAAAAATTGCAGACATTTTCAACAAAACATATGTACATACACCAAAACATCAATGTTAAGGAAAAATACAATTTATTCTTCAGAATGTGATAAATACACACACACACACACACACACACACACACACACACCTACCAGTTATACTTGAGACATTCACTTTACCCATGAAATGTCTGCCTTTCCTTTGTGATTGTTAGGGGCCAATAGTTTGACATGTCTAGGGATCCAATCAATGTGAGTTTAAATAGTTTTATCAGCACAGGTTGTTCTAAACATAGTTACTCTTACCTAACTTATAACACAGTTTCTTAAAGCCTTATCTCTGTTTTCTTCTTTCTTTGCATGAATTGTGTTTTTTTATCCCAGTAAAATGTCACTTCCTCAGATTACTGCTCTAAACTTTCCACCTTTAAAAACGGTATCTTCTTTTTTATCATTAAACAACAAAAAGTAAATTCTTGAAGTACTACAATAGAGCATTTAACACATATTAGTCACCCATGTTAATTGCTTATGATTCAATGCAATTGCAGGGATTAGATATAAAAAGGCTTATGATACCTGCTATTATAATATATCATCACATATATGATCAGAGGTACACATGCATACTCGTGACCAGCTAAAGGACTGCACTGATAGGCCACTGCTATAACTATTTGAAGGAATTCTGTAGTTCTCATAAAATAGTGTTGTAGCTAATTACAAATGGGTAAAATTCTAATACTCAGCATTCCTCAGAAATTTTCAGAAAAGGTAAAAGAAGGCTAGGAGGCAGAAGTTGGGAGGGAGACTGGTTAGAAAAAAATTGAGGCTGACATTTTATAAGTCATAGACTCTTTCTAATTAACATAACAGCTGTGAAACATCCACTTTGGTAGTACCAGACCTTATACAACAAACTTTAGGATATAATCATTTTGGGATGATGTCTGTAGGGTTAAGCCACCTTGAAAAACTGTCTATAGTATTCACAGATGGTGACTAGGTTAGAGCTTACTTAGAATAAATTAAGATTTGCAGCCCTAAGATTTTCAATATTTGTTATCCTACTTGCTTTCGTTTTCACCTTATTTTATGTCCTTCTTTCATGGACTCAGAGATATCTACTAAGATAGCATGTATTGGCCTCTCTTAAATCATACGGATTCCATCTGCATCTGTTAATGATCACCTCACTATTAATTAGTGTTGACTACTGCCTCCCAGCTTTCCCTTTTCCCTGCAATGCCCCATTTCCCTTTTGATACCCTCATTTCCCTCTGCATACCTCTTTACTCTGACCTGACTTTTAGATAATCTAGACTAGTATCTGAAAGGGCAGGGTTAGAAGGAATTCTTTGGGAAGAATGCCCTGGCTTGAACATTTCTTTCTTATCCCATCACTTTTCTCAGTCTTGGAGGAATCCATGCTTGACTTCTATGCCTGTTTGGCCATTGGTTTAACTTGCTCTGGAATTCTGGGTGCTCATCTGACTTTGACATTTTGGTGATTCTTTATTAATTTATTTTCCATAACCCAGCCACCATATCCCCTCCCTCTACTCCCCAGCAACCCTCAGTTTGCTTCCTGAGATTGAGTCTCTTATGGTTTGTCTCCCTCCCTGCATTTTGGTGATTCTTTCTTAGGTTCTTTGCAAATGATATAATCTAGTCTTAACCTAGTTGGATTTTTAAAAGAAAGTGGAAAAAAAGAGAGGTTGGCAGAGACAGAAGAAGAGAAGAGAAATAATAAAGGATAAGGAGACAGATAAACCAGTGCATTAGAGGAGTCACTTTAACAGCAACACAAATATTCTTTGCATGTAATAAGAATTCCATGTGTGCTTCAGAAACCACGAACTATTACTATGTCTTATATTGGGCCCAGAGGAATTCTGTTAGAATAGGAAGAATTTGAGGAAAGAAAAACAAGTATATGGACTCCATGCAAGGGGCAAAACTAAAGCACAAACAGGAGGAAATACAAAACTAGCAGGGATCTAAGAAGGAACCTCAAGGGCTTTTGTTGGAGCTAGGTCTGGTCATCCAAAGCTTATTCCCCTCAACTTGTTAGTGTTGAATGTTTATCCCACTCCTCCTTTTTCCATCTTTACACTGCTTTAATCTGTTTTTGTGCGCTGAGGTACCTTCCAGGGCCTCCACGTGGATCTTTAGTTAGGGGATGCAGATGTAGCAGACTAGAAAGGGAAGTCCTTGATTTAGTACACTAAGAGAGGGATGTGTTCTTATCATTTGAAGTTAAAGCTCTGAAAATACTCCTCATAGAATATCTTACATGTTTGATTTAATTCTGTGGGCTTTATTATAAGATAGATTTTTCTCTAACTTTTAAAAAAATATTTTATTGATTTTTTGACAGAGCGAGAAGGAGTGAGCATGCGCAGGGAGGAGCAGCAGGCAGAGGGAGAAGGAGAAGCAGGCTCCCCGTGGAGCAAGGAGCCTGATGCAGGGTGGGGATCATGACCTGAGCTGAAGGCAGATACTTAACTGACTAAGCCACCCAGGCATCCCATTTTTCTCTAACTTTTTAAAAAGACTTCTAGAAACCTTTCTGTTAAAAGGTTTGAAGAAAAACAAAGTTATGTCAGAACATAGGCTTTGGGGATTCTGAAAGATAGCATGGCTTATGAAGGACAATATTCTGAAAAGTACAGCCTGTTGTAAATTAATTTGATTCTCTCTCAGAGGTTCAACTTGTCCCTCAGCAATGTCACCACAGGTCGTAAACTTGTCCTTAACTTTAGTGGTTTCTAGGATGTCAGTGCACAGAGATTCTGATTTGTAAGCAATGATGCCATCTAACTGATTTTATTGAAAAATAGCTTGACTAAATAACTGAGATTAGTAATTCATATAGAGTATTCAGTCCAGGAGGACATTTTTGTATCTCTTTCTGAACGTCTGCATTCTGTTTTTCATTTTTTCAGTGAATATTTGCTAAGGTCTTAGTATGCCCCAGGGATTGTGCTGGGTAACAGAGGTAAAACAGTAAACAAAAAGAGAATTTGTCATTACTTTCCTGGGTCAGGAATGAATAATCTGTGAGCCTGCTGCCTTCCTTGGAAATGAGAAACAGTGGTAGCCATTTGTCAGGCTCCCTCTTTGAAATCAAATGCTAATTCTTTTGATCTATAGTCTCCATGGTAGGCATGGTAGGCATGGTAGGCATGGTAGGCATGGTGACTGCTCTCTTGGTTCCAGCAGTCTAGTGGAGGAAACAGACCTTAATCAGATATTAACAAAAATGAGCAAATATTTAAGAATGGACAGAACTTATTTCTATGAAGGAAAGAAGCAAGATTTTGTGACAACATACTAATAAGAGTTCAATTGAAATTTGAGGGCAAAAGATGATTCTGTAGGAAAGTGTTTAAGCTAGGGTCTAAAGGATATGTCAAAGGGAACCGTATAAAGGGTGTGTAAAGGAGATGGGTGGAGGTAGGTAGTTCCCTGAAAGGGGAAACAGTAGATCAAGTGATCAAGGAATCCTCAGGGAACTGAAAAGGGCAAGTTTGGCTATAGCTTTGAGGTTCAGAAGAATGGTGTTAGAGGAGACTTGGCCGATAGAAGGAGCTTAACCTAGGAGTTAGAATTGATGTGTGATGCTCAACTCCACCAAAATTCAATCAGCAAAAGTGTATTGAGCAGCAGCTCTCTGCCTGGATAACAGCTGGGACTACAATGGCAGGGAGAAGCAGGGGCAACAGTCATGGCACCTGCCCTTCTGGACTTGCGCTATTCAAGTGCAATGAAATGTACAATTATGGCCATGATGAATTCAGTGGGACAAAAATAGGCGTTGCTGGATGACCTATCTTGCTCTTGAATGTCAGGAAAGTAGAGGTTAATTAGGCAATAGTAAAGGGTAGGAAGGCGTTCTGTACGGAAGAACAGCATTTATTCATTCAACAAATATATCGCGCATGCCTTCTAGGTACTTGCCAAGTCTAAGCTTTGAAGTTAAGCATGGGCAAAGCATAAATGATTTCTCTATGAAGCTTACATTCTAAGCACACATCATAGCAAATAAGCAATTTTTATACTAAGAAAAAAGTGGTAAGAAGTATAAAGAAAAGACTGGGGATAGGAGCAGTTTTACCTGGGGTGGTCAGGGATACTTCCTTGAGAAGGTGTCATTTAAATAGAAACTAAAAGGGAGGTGTTTGGAAGGTGTGGAGGTCCTTTGGGGCCTTTTGTATTTGAGAAACTGAAGAAAGACTATGGATGGAGCATAAAGATCATCTCTTGTTCTAGGGAGATAGTTGTTTCTAATAAAAAAGAACCAGAAACAGATGTCTAGTTTTAGAAGTCGTTCTAATGAAAACACCTTTCAGAGAAAAGGCAGAGCTGTTGAAGTCCCATTTGTAGGTACGTTCTTCTATACAGGTTACCACTTGAGAGCCCAGCTAGGTGTATTAAAGTTGTCTAAGGCCTTACCCAGGAGAGTTTTTGGCATATAAAAGGCATTTGGACTGTTTTGCTAACTGATCTTAATCTAGAAGTTACTGTCTACTATTGTGGGGAAATAAAGGTATATCAAAAGAATGTATATAGACAAGCATCCTATCCTGAAGAAGAACAACCTGGAAACTACAATTTTAGAACAGATTTTAAATATATGCATGTTCAGTTTCTCATCATCTGATGAACTTAATAAACTTCTTTATTGAGTAAAAGTTATTTTTGAAGATAAGGTCTCTAAGAATTTAATACATTCCCTGAAATCAAGACATGATCACTAACTTTATATCAGATGACATTAAACAGTTTGCACAAATATCATGTGGCATTAGTAAGACAGATTCTTTGGTGGATTTATTAAGTTGGATGATCCGTTGGAGTGGCATACATACAAAGTATTTTGATTTACCTAAAATATTTTGCAAAGCCTTCATGGTGAATCTATGGATAAGGAGAGCCTTCTTATCCCTCTTTGGGCTGGTGGAGAACATTTGTGTTTTATTTATTTATTTATTTTTAAAGATTTTATTTATTTATTTGACAGAGAGAGAGATCACAAGTAGGCAGAGAGGCAGGCAGAGAGAGAGGAGGAAGCAGGCTCCCTGCTGAGCAGACAGCCCGGAAAGGGGCCTTGATCCCAGGACCCTGGGATCCTGACCTGAGCTGAAGGCAGAGGCTTTAACCCTCTGAGCCACTCAGGCGCCCCACATTTGTGTTTTAATATATTCTTTTCTGGTACCTGATTTATGTTCCCGAGAATTGAACTGAAAATGATTGGGTTCCTTTATTCACCCTGTGGTTGCAGAAGATTTGGGGGAAAGAAGCCATTTGAGGATTTAGCTGGGACACTGTACATTTTGCCTAAATAGGAGCGGTTAATGGATGATTTCCTCTCCCACATGACTTTAGAAGATTTATAACAATGTCATGTAAAGTTAGAATGTCATGTTCAAATGTCATATACTTGTCCTTCATGTTTTAACTCAGGAAGTGTATGTTTATTGTTTGAAATTTTGATGCTTGTAAAAAATATCTTAAAATATTTAAATCAGTTAAGTTTTTGATGAGGAAGTTCTGAGTTCCCATCCAGTCATGTAAATGTAAATACATATATATAACTATACACAGCTGTGTATATATGTATATATATGTTTACATTTATGTACATTTACATTTTCTCTAATATATGGATATATATGTGTATATTATTTATATTAAATGAAAGCAAATGATACAGATTCTTAGTAAAATAATGTAATATTGGACATGGTGTAGTGTCTAGGTTACAAGGACTAATAATTAGATCCTGTGTTGGTTTGAATACTTTATATTTTAGCATTTTAGCTGGATTTTACCAGTATAGTAGCATTTAAAGAATGGTTACAGAACTAGGGATTCTTGAATTTCAAGAAAAACCTAAGCAGAGATAAGGGACACATATTGTCTTATAGAAACAGGAAGGATTTTCTCTCTTTTCCTTCAGAAGATTTTGTATCAAAAATAAGTTGAAGCTGATAAGCCTGGGTGTCTTCTGCCCAGGTTTCTTTCCTGAGCCCAATTTCTTCTATCCCATTTTCTCCTATACCAATTTCTTCTGTCTCAACTTGAAGTCCAAAATGCATCTCAGGATCAACAAGCTGAAACTTAACTCTAAACTCGCTTCCTTTGCTGACTTCCCCGCTTCTGTTATTACACAGATGTTCACCATGACACCTGTACCAGAAACCTGGAATCATTTCCGACTCTTTCATTTCCTTTCCCTGTGAGCCCTCTGCCTGTCATCTGTCTCAGAATGTGTTCATTGTCTCTCATATTCATTGTTTCATCTTTTTTCCTGTCCCTATTTACCCTAGGTAAAGTCCTTGCCTAAATTTTTACCTTTTTTTAATCCAATTTTTGTATTAAAGTCAGGTGGGCTCTCAAAAGCCATTTATTACAGTTCCTCCTTTGCTTAAAATCTTTAGTTGCTTTCCACTCTTTACAGAGTCTGATCACTTAGGCCTGCAATGGTTTTTATTGCCTGACTTCTATCTGTCTCTCAATACGTGTCTTCTGTTCGCTCCCACATATCCCTTAACCTATATCTATTTCTCTAAGGCATTTCTGATACTCCCTATGTTACTGTCCTTATATAAGCTATTCCTGTTATTCAGAATAGTCATATTTATCATCTGCTTTGAAAACTATTTCATGTATGTGGAAAACTCATTTCAAATTTTTCTCCATGAGGCTCTTCTTTCTACATGACCACTCCCTTTTTTGAGCCACCTCGTATCATAATTCTTTGTTGTTTGAAAGGTAAATAGTCTACTAAAAGGTAACTGTTCAGAAAGGCTCTAATGTCCTCTTCTCTATCATGGCTTGAAAGTGGTGAATGCAATTAAAAGTAATTATAGTATATACCTTTGGGATAATTTGGGGAGGGAAAAAGTCTCGGGAGTGTTAACAAGCCTGTAAAACTGAGAAATAGAGATTATTTATGAAGAAGAATATGGGTGAAAGTATTTTTGATGTTTCTGGTTTCTAATTCTATACTCGGCAAATAAAAAGCATGTTTAAATTTTTCTTAAATCTAATGGAAATAATTTCACTAAGCCAAGTGTCAACAACTGTTGCCTATGAAGCAATAATTGAAATTATTAGCACTTTTGTGTGCTCATCATTTCCCAAAATTTTACATACTTTGTATGTAATACACTCCCTATCTCACAAATGAAAAAGCCAGTGCATAATGGAGTTAAATCCAAGTTTATGCAGATTTCAAGTGGCAGATCTGGGACTGGTATCCAGATCTGTGTGATTTCTCCTAATCTCTCAATTTCACAGAAGAAAATTACTATGTGACCTTGCAAAAATTATTATAGGGGAAATATATGCAAGTATAATAGAATAATAATATACTTTATGAATATAAGTATATATGAATATATCAGAATAATGATATTCTTTATGAATACAGTTCTAATATGGTCTAAAGAGAATTTTGGCCTTTTGGTCTCCAAGAAAATCCTAAACTTCATTTATTATGGTACAATTAAACAATTTTTTGATGAAAGCACCCAGAAAAGTACACAAATCATAATTTTAGTTCAACAGTTCACAAAGGTAACATACCCATAGTTCCACATCAGATAAAAAGATAGTATGTTGGCAACAATTGAGACAGCCCTATCAAACCCTGTCATAGTCATAAACTTTTAATACCTCTTCAAATATAACCTTTATCTCAATTTATAATGCCTCAGAATAATTTAATTTTTAATCTAATGTAAATGCAATTTCATAATATAGTTTTGTAACTGATTTTTTTCACTCAATGATATGTTTGTGAGTTGCATCCATGATGCATATTGCATTTGTTCATTAATTTTCATGGCTGGATAGTATCCTTTCTTGTGAATATACAATTTAATTATATATTCTACTGTTTAGAAAATTTGGTCTAGTTCCAATTTGGATCAATATGAATAACACTTCTGTGAACATAATTGTACATATATTTTCATGAATATATGTATCCTTTTGCATTGAGTGTATACCTAAGATTGGAATTGCTGAATTACTGAGTATGTGCATATTTAGCTTTATAGGCAATGCTGAAGGGTTTTCCAAAGTTGATGCATAAATTTATACTCTGATCTATAGTGGATAAAGGTACAAATTGTTTTACATTCTCATTAATACTTGATATTGTCAGATTGGTAATGTGAGCCTTGATGGTTGTTTTCTAACAGCATCTCTTGTGAACGTTTGCATGTAGTAATGACTAATGAGATTAAAAACCCAATGACAGTTGTTTCATTGGCTATTTGAAATATCTATTTTTTAAAATGCCTGTTTGTCTGTTGGAGTATGTGTATTTCTCTTAGTGACTTGTAGTTATTTGAAAGTATGTATTCAGGATTTTAATTCTTTGTTGATATCTGGATTACAATTTTATTTTTTTGCTTTTATTAGGTACCTTGCCCTTTTACTTTTTAATGATATCTTTTTTAAAAATATTTCATTTATGTATTTATTTGACAGAGAGAAACACAGTTAGAGAGGGAACGCAAGCAGGGGGAGTAAGAGAGGGAGAAGCAGGCTTCCCGCCAAGCAGGGAGCCCAATGTGGGGCTTGATCCCAGAACTCTAAGATCATGACCTGAGCCAAAGGCAGGTGCTTAACGACTGAATCACCCAGGTGTCCCAATGATACCTTTTTTAATAAATAGAAGTTTTAAGTTCAGTATACTCTACTTCAGTATTTTCTGTTATGGTTAGTGTATTTTTTGTCCTGAGTTTAAAAATAAATATTTCTACTCTGTGACCCAAATTGTCATATAAGGACTTAATTGCTTTACCTATCATATTAGAATCATTTGAGTATTTCTGGTGTGAGGAAGGAATGAATGTGCATTTTTCTCCCATTTAGATCAAACGAAAGTAGTACGATTTATTGCCAAGACCATTCTTAATGTTCTGCACCGTCGCTTTTAATAATATGCTTATACATATATGGGTCAATTTATGGACTCCAATCAAATTTCATTTGTACATTTCCCCATAATTATGCCAATACCACATTGTTTTAATTACTATGGCTTTATGATAAATTTTGATATCTGGTAGTACTGTAAAAGAAAAAGTGAGCCAGTTGGTTAAATGGGGAAGGAGGAATTTATTCAAGACTATTGCAATTAGGGATCAAGACTGCTGTAATGGGAAAAAATTGAACTCAGTTACCCTGAACAAAATGTGGGCGAGTTTGTACGTGCTGGAATAAGTGGGCATAAAAGTACTAGAGTATCTTTGTGGGGTTGGGTAGTCAATGTGATTATGTCATCCGTGTTTGCTAATTGTCCCTTATCAGAGGTAGGATCCTATCCCCTCAGAGTTTGTGGACACAGGGACACTATCTTTCTTGATGATTACATTTCAAAGGGATGGCTTTTAGGTCCCTAAGAAGGATATTCTTGGGTTGTAGAAGATTTACATCTCAAAGGAGCAGAGAAAAATTTACAATGGCAAATTCCTTAAGTAAGGGTTCTGAGAAAAAGCAGGGGCCTATAGCCAAAGTTTAGTCAAGCCAAAGGAAACTCTAAATCTGTCTTGGTTAATGTAAACCCATCACATTTGTTTTCTCATTTTAAAAGATTAACTCGGCTATTTTTGTTATTCACATTTCCATGTCAATTTTGCAATCAGCTTGTCTGCCCACCCCGAAAACCTGCTGTGATCTTAATTGGGATTTACTGACTATATAGATTAATTTGTGGTGAATTAATATCTTTATTATGTGAAGTTTTTCAGTTCATGAATATGGACTAGCCTTTGATTTACTTAGGCCTTTATTTTCTCCCAATAATGTTTTTATTATTTTCAAGGTGGTGGGTCTTAGACTTGTTATGAGGTTTATTCCTTTATTTGTTTTTTTTTTTTTGTATTTTTGCTCTTGCTGAAAATGATATCTTTTCAAAATTTCATTTTCTGTTTCTCTTTTGCTGGTAGGAAGAAATACAACTTGATTTTTGTTCCAGAGAGCATGCTAACTTTACTCACAATTTGAATAGTTTATCTGTCGCATCACTCGGATGTACATATACAGGTTGTTTGTAATTACTGTTTTGCCTCTCCCTTTCCAATCATTGTTCATTTAATCAGTTTTCTTGCCTTGTTATTCTGTATACTCTAATACAGTGAGATTATTGTTGATTTGTTTCTCATTTTAGGTCTCAGAGGTGAGGCGTCTAGCAAATCACCATAAAGTATATCCCTTCTAGGTTTGTTGTAGATGCTTTTTATTCCTAATGTTCTAAAAGGCTTCATCATTACTAGACGCTGAGTTTTAGCAAACAGATTTTTAGGATCACTTAAAATGATCATACTAGTTTTCTTCCTTGTTCTCTTAATATATAAAATAGCACTGCTTCGTTTTCTAGAGTTAAAATAGCCTTGCATTCCTGATGTAAACCAAACATAAATAATATGTATAATCCTTTTCATTTGTTGCTAGATGTCTTTTCTCACATTTGCTAACATTTGATTTAGAATTTTCCCATTGGGTCCATGAAAGAAATTGGCCCATTGTTTTCCTTGTAATATGGTGCTAGGTTTAAGTACCTGATTGTATAGGCTTCGGAACTTGCCATTTGTGCCAGGAATTTTCCTTATTGGAGAAGTTTTAAATGAAAGATTAAATATATTATATATATATATGACTTTCCATTTTTCATTTCCAAATTCAGGTTTCATTTCCATTTTTCAGATTTTCCTTTCTTTTCTTTTCTTTTCTTTTTTTTTTTTGTCAGTTTGAGTAGTTTGTATCTTTCTAGGAATTTGTGTTTGGCATCTGAAATTACAAGTACATTCAGGGTACCTGGGTGGCTCAGTGACTAAAATGTCTGCTTTCAGCTCAGGTCATATCCCAGGGTCCTAGAATGAGGCCTCGAGTTGGTCTCCTTGCTCAGAGGGGAACCTGCTTCTCCCTCTCCCTCTGCCCCTGCTCCTGCACTTTTTCGTTCTCATTCACTCTCTCAAATAAATAAAATATTAAAAAAATAAAATTACAAGTACATTCACATAAAGTTCTGTTGAGTCCACATGGTATTTAATAATGTTTTTATTACTTATAATATTTGAAGTTTAGGAAATATGGTATGAAACTATAAATGCGTGGTTTCTGTGGAAAAAGCAACTGATCTGGTGATCCTTTGTTCTCCTGACTATTAATAATCCCCATTATTCCCCAGTCTCTTATTCCTAGATTATTTTGTACATTTTATTATGCGCACACATTAGAATTATGATTTCTTATAGGTGGAATAGCTCAATGTGTAGAATTAGAATGAGGCATAGAGGGAGATCTGTTTTTCACTCACCTGATTATAAACAGGATGCATCATGGATTATGTTCCTGGTTTATAATTTAAGTCAAAGATTTTCAACTCTTCTATAAAATATGAGCCATAATAGACTATAAGTAAAATATGAAAAACTAGTCGTCTTAGTGTCATGCTGAAATGTTTTGCTATATCCTGTATTAAAATTCTGTTATACTTTAGACTTACCACATTTGGAAACAAAAGCTTATTTTCCACCAATTAAACTCTAAATATTTATCAGTCATAAGCATCTCAATAATTTATCACAGTTCTCAGAGCATCTTCACATTTGTTGACCTGGCTAGGAGGGTACCAGGCCAGATAGTAGTATCTCCCTTTCACTAATGGGAAATCTAAACCATGACAGGATTAAGTGTTTGCAGAGAGGAATGAGTTGGGAAACAGTAGAACTAGGACAAGGATCCAGGCAATCTGGATTTCAGACCTGGTGATATGTACCAGATGAGCATATTTAGAGATGCTGCTATACAATTGATGCCCACCTTAAGTAGTAAAGTTCTAGAATTTTAAGTGGAGAAGACAGGACTTCCCATGTCATTCTCACCTCCTGTGGCTCTTCAGATTTACCATAAATAGCTCTCTTGTTGCCATAAATGACTGGTAGGCAGGCATTTTATGAAGGCGAAAGAAAAACAGGTTCTAAGACAATACGTAGGAGAAAAAAAATCCCTGTATTGATAACTGTAGTGGTGGTATTGAGCTTTGAGACATTTTTATACTTGGTAAAATTCATGTATTGCATTAATCCCAGTGGTAAGGAGCGCCCCCTCAAGAATTCCAGAGACTGCGAGGCATAAAGCAATCAGGAACAGGAAAAGCTTAAACTACCAAAGGATGCCCAGGAATGCAGTGAACCTTGGGAAGGATGCTGTCATGGGAAGGACTGGGAAGGACTCCTGCTCTTTATTTTCTGGCATCCCGACTGAATAGACTGGTGGGAGCTGGAGAATACAGAATTTATTAAGCTGCCACAGAACATTAAATAATAGCCTGCAAATAATAACAGCAACAACAACGGGGCCTTTCAGGATTTATTCATTAGCACTTTATAAACTCATAAATAATATATGGACCTGACTGTAACGGCACAAGGGAACATGCTTCTTCAAGTTAAAAATCTCACTATGTTTTTAGCATAATCACCAAGGCAAGATTTCATTAACAAATCAGATAGTCATATTTACCTTTGAAAAATAAGACTTTGCAAAAGAGCACATGTTCTTGATCTGGGAGTGTAAGTATTTTCTGATTTTTAAAAATAAACAACAGGGAGGTGAAATGTCAAAAATATTCTTAGATTAAATTATAACATTAGGCTTCAAATCCTTTTTAAGTAGGTTAGATAGAATGCGTGGTTGAATCTAGTCAAACTTCTGCCAAAATTAAATATGGCAATACTCAAAAAGGATTCAGCATCTGTACGTCTCCCTCTGTTCTCTGTAGCACACATTACAAGGCAAACTGAATGTTGCATGCTCCCCTCAGTAAATGGCATCATGAAAGAACACAGGCTTGTAGCCAGATGGATCTGAGGTCAGATCCCAGTAACTCAATCCTGTGGCCTCCATGGCCTTAGACAAGCTACTTAACTCATCCCCGTGTCCAGGTGTCACCTGTAAATTGCACCTTTATAAGTGGCAAGTGTACCTTCACGGGTCCCTTGAGTTCAGTCAGGAGGTACTACAAGATCATTTTAAATAGGAATAATAATAAGAAATTCAGAAAACCTACCATAAGTGTTTCCGAGTATATTAGGACACATTTTTCCACACTGGACCACAAATTACACAGTGAAGATATAAGGCATACCATTTTATAATATGGGCTTTGGTTAGAAGTTAGTAGAAACATGTACAATTGAGAAAGAATCATAGAATTGGCTAAACAGTAGTCAATAGTACTCTGCCCCGTTTCTAACCTCATGATGGGTGTTATTTCATTTATTTCAATGAGTTACTTGATGTTATTCCACCTTACCATTAGTAAGGTGAAGTTGCTTATCCTTTTTAACTCTGCTATGTTTATAAAGTAGGAAAGAAACATCAAAAATGTTAATTTTCAGGAGGCTTGTTACACATAAAAGTCATTTAGCTGGGGAGTATATCCCAAGGTCTGAAACCAAAATAAAATGAGATGGGCTGCCTGCTGTCTCCCTTTCTTACAAATCCCACTCCCTACTGCATTGTATGGTCTGTGGCACATAACTGTTCCTTTATTAGAGGACACACTCCTGGGGCCACTTTATCTCCTCATGACGCTCTTGATGGCCACAGTTCAGCTCTCACATTCTATCCCTGGCCTCAATAAATTCAAGGGTCAAGATACTTAAGTTTTACCTTTCAGGCTTGTCAGATTTTCCTCACTTGCCTTAATACAAATGTTCCTTTGATAGCCACTTCTTACTTTTTCTTTGAAAAACCAACTCAGCCAAACAGAGGAACTCAGATGAGAAATGCCCTTAGCATGTATAACAGTATGCGATATAAATTAAATGGGAGGAGGAAGGCTTCCCCATTGGCATCTAAGCACAGATGATAATGGAGTTGTGATTTAACCCATAAAAGTGTGTTAGAGTAAGTGAAATGACCTTCAGCTTCTCTTATTGCTGAGACAAAATGAGAACATAGATAAAAATTAATTTCTTCTTATTGCTTCATGAATTGTTTTGATTCATTTTCATTTATCTGCATAATGTTTACATAAGTTTACAAAAATATGCATTACTTTTTTATTACAATATTTTACTCTTTTAGTGTTTCAAGATTCATTGTTTATGCTCCACACCCAGTGCTCCATGCAATTCGTGCCCTCTATACCCACCACCAGGCTCTCCCATACACCCACCCTCCTCCCTTCCAAGACCCTCAGTTTATTTCTGAGTCCAAAGTCTCTCATGTTGATCTCCCTCTCTAATTTACCCCAATTCACATTTCCTTTCCTTTTCCTATTCTGTCCTCCATATTACTCTTTATGCTCCACAAGTAAGTGAAACCATATGAAAATTGTCATTTGCTGCTTCACTTATTTCACTCAGCATAATGCCCTCTGGTTCCAACCACGTCTATGCAAATGATGGGCATTCATCCTTTCTGATGGAGGCGTAATATTCCATTGTATATATAGACCACATCTTCTTTATCCATTCATCTGTTGATGGGCACCTTGGCTCTTTCCACAGTTTGGCGATTGTGGCCATTGCTGCGATGAACATTGGGGTACATATGGCCCTTCTTTTCACTACATCTGTATCTTTGGGGTAAATACCCAGTAGTGCAATTGCAGGGTCATAGGGTAGCAGTATTTTTAATTTTTTTAAAAGATTTTATTTATTTGACAGAGAGAAACACAGCCAGAGAGGGAACACAAGCAGGGGGAGTGAGAGAGGGAGAAGCAGGCTTCCAACCCAGCAGGGAGCCTGATGTGGCACTCGATCCCGGGTCTCCGGGATCATGACCTGAGCTGAAGGCAGTCGCTTAACCAACTGAGCCACCCAGGTGCCGCTCTATTTTTAATTTTTTAAGGAATCTCCACACTGTTTTCCAAAGTGGCTGCACCAATTTGCATTCCCACCAACAGTGTAAGAGGGTTCCCCTTTCTCCACAGCCTCACCTCCATTCTGACTGGTGTAAGGTGGTATCTTAACGTGGTTTTGATTTGAATTTCCCTGATGGCTAATGATGACGAACAGTTTTTCATGTGTCTGTTAGCCATTTGTATGTCTTCTATGGAGAAGTGCCTCTTCATGTCTCCTGTCCATTTTTTGATGTGATCATCTTTACTTTGGTTGTTGAGTTTGAGGAGTTCTTTATAGATCTTGACTATCAGCCCTTTGTCTGTAGTGTCACTTGTGAATATCTTCTCCCATTCCGTGGGTTGCCTTTTTGTTTTGTTGACTGTTTCCTTTGCTATGCAGAAACTTTTTATTTTGATAAAGTCCCAAAAGTTCATTTTCTCTTTTGTCTCCTTTGCCTTTGGAGACGTGTCTTGAGAGAAGTTGCTGTGGCCGATGTCAAAGAGGTTACTGCCTATGTCCTCCTCTAGGATTTTGATAGATTCCTACCTCACATTGAGGTCTTTCATCCATTTCAAGTTTATCTTTGTGTGTGGCGTAAGAGAATGGTTGAGTTTCATTCTTCTATACGTAGCTGTCCAATTTTCCCAGCACCATTTATTGAAGAGACTGTCTTTTTTCCACTGGATATTTTTTCCTGCTTTGTCGAAGATTATTTGACCATACAGTTGTGGGTCCATGGCTGGACTCTCTACTCTGTTCCTTTGGTCTGTGTGTCTGTTTTTGTACCAGTACCATTCTATCTTGGTGATCACAGCTTTGCAATAAAGCTTGAGATCAGGTAATGTGGTACCCCCAGCTTTGTTCTTCTTTTTCAACATGTCCTTAGCAATTTGGGGTCTTTTCTGGTTCCATATAAATTTTAGGATTGTTTGTTCCAGCACTTTGAAAAATGTTGGTGGAATTTGATCAGGATGGCATTGAAAGTATAGATTGCTCTGGGCAATATAGACATTTTAACAATGTTTATTCTTCAGATCTATAAGCATGGAATGCTCTCCATGTTTTTGTGTCTTCATTTTCTTTCATGAGTGTTCTGTAATTCCTCGAGTACAGATCCTTTACTTCTTTGGTTAGGTTTATTCCTAGGTATGTTATAGTTTTTGGTGCTATAGTAAATGGAATCAATTCTCTGATTTCCCTTTCTATATTGTCATTGTTAGGGTACAAGAGTGCCACTGATTTCTGTGCATTGATTTTGTATCCTGCCACATTACTGAACTGTTGTATGAGTTCTAGTAGTTTGGGAGTAGAGTCTTTTGGGTTTTCCAAATAAAGTATCATGTCATCTATGAAGAGAGAGAGTTTGACTTCTTCTTTGTCAATTTGAATACCTTTTATTTCTTTTTGTTGTCTGATTGCTGTTGGTAGGACTTCTAACACTGTGTTGAACAGTAGTGGTGAGAGTGGGCATCCTTGTCTTGTTCCTGATATCAGTGGGAAGGCTGTCAGTTTTTCCCCGTTGAGAATGATATCCTCTGTGGGATTTTTGAGATAGATTTTATGAGGTTGAGGAATATTCCTATATCCCTATACATTGTGAGTGAGAGAGGGAGAAGCAGGCTTCCCACTGAACAGGGAGCCCGATGTGGGGCTGGATCCCAGGACTCTGGGGATCATGACTGGAGCTGAAGGCAGATGCTTAATGACTGCGCCACCTAGGCACCCCGACTTTGAAGACTTTTAATCAGGAGCAGATGCTATATCTTGTCAAATGCTTTTTCTGCATCAATTGAGAGGAGCATGTGGTTCTTATCTCTTCTTTTATTGAGTTGTTCTATCATATTGATTGATTTGCTAATGTTGGACCGCCCTTGCATCCCAGGGATAAATCACACCTGGTTTTGGTGGATACTCTTTTTAATGTACTGTTGGATCCTATCAGCTAGAATCTTGTTAAGAATCTTGGCATCCATATTCATCAGGGATATTGATCTGAAATTCTCCTTTTTGGTGAGATCTTTGCCTGTTTTGGGAATTAAAGTAATGCTGGCTTCATAGAAAGAGTCTGGAAATTTCCTTTCTGTTTCTATTTTATGAAGCAGCTTCAGGAGAATAGGTATTATTTCTTCTTTGAATATTTGGTAGAATTCTCCAGGGAATCCGTAAGGTCCTGGGCTCTTGTATTTTGGGAGGTTTTTGATCACTGTTTCAATCTAGTTACTAGGTATTGGTCTATTCTAGTTGTCAATTTCTTCCTGTTTCAGTCTTCGAAATTTATAGGTTTCCAGGAATGTATCCATATCTTCTAGGTTGTTTAACTTATTAGCATATAACTGATAGTAATTTATGATGATTGATTCTGTATCCTTTGTGTTAGTCGTGGTCTCTCCCCTTTCATTCATATTATTAATTTGGGCCCTGTCCCTTTTCTTTTGGATTAGTTTGGTCAATGGTATATCAATCTTATTCATTCTTTCAAACAACCAGCTTCTAGTTTCGTTGATGTGTTCTACTGTATCTCTAGTTTTTAATTCATTGATCTCTGCTCTAATCTTAATTATTTCCCTTCTTGTGTGTGGGGTTGGCTTAATTTGTTATTGACTTTCTAGTTCTTTAAGGCGTACGGAGATTTGGTGTATTTGGGAATTTTCAGTGTTTTTGAGTGAGGCTTGGATGGCTATGTATTTCCCCCTTAGGACTGCCTTTGCTATATTCCATAGATTTTGGATCAATGTATCTTCATTCTCATTGGCTTCCATGAAATCTTTAAGTTCTTCTTTGATTTCCTGGTTAATCCAAACATTCTTGAGTAGGATAGTCTTTAGCTCCCAAGCATTTGAATTCCTTCTGAACTTTTTCTTGTGGTTGAGTTCCAGTTTCAAGGCATTGTGGTCAGAGAATATGCAGGGAATAATCTCAATCTTTTGGTATCAGTTGAGCCCTGATTTTTGACCTAGTATGTGTTCTATTCTGGAGAAAGTTCCATGTGCACTTGAGAAGAATGAGTATTCTGTTGTTTTATTGTGGAATGTTCTGAAAATATCCATGAGATCAATGTGGTCCAATATGTCATTCAAAGATTTTGTTTCTTTGTTGATTTTCTGTTTAGATGATCTGTCCTTTGCTGAGATGGCATATTATGATCTCCTACAATTAATGTATTCTTATCAATTTAACTCTTTATTTTGTGTAACAGTTGACTGCTCCCATGTTTGGGGCATAAATATTTACAATTGTTAGATCTTCTTGGTGTATAGACTCCTTAAGAATAATGTAGTGTCCTTCTGTATCTCTGACTACAGTCTTTAGATTAAAATCTAATCTGTCTGATATGAGAATCACTAGCCCAGCTTTCGTTAGAGGTCCTTTGTCATAAAAGATGGTTCTCCATCTTCTCCCTTTCAGTCTGGATGTATCTTTATATTCAAAATGTGTCTCTTGTAGACAACATATGGACCTGGTCCTGTCATTTTATCCAGTTTGCAACCATGTGCTATTTTATTGGAGCATTTAGGCCATTCACATTGAGAGTGATTATTGATAGGTACGTTTTTATTGACATCATGTTTCCTGTGAAGTCCTTGTTTCTATAGATTGCCTCTGTAAATTTCTGTTCTGTGTCACTCTTGGGTTCTTTCCTCATTTATAGACCCCCCCCCTTAATATTTCTTGTAGTTGTGGTTTTGTGGTCACATAATCTTTTAGAGCTTTCCAGTCCTGGAAGCTCTTTATCTCTCCCTCCATTTTGAAAGTCAGCCTTGCTGGGTACATTATCCTTGGTTATATATTTTTTTCATTTAATTTCCTGAATATGTCCTGCCAGCCCTTTCTGGCTTGCCAGGTTTCTGTGGACAGGTCTGCGGTTATTCTGATGGTCCTCCCTCTGTACATAAGGGATCTCTTCCCACTAGCTGCCATTAAGACATATTCTTTGAATTTTGGATTCATGAATTTCACAGTTATGTGCTTGGAGGTTTTCCTAGCCTTGTTGATCTTGAACGGTGATCTCTCTGCTTCTAAAACATGAACACTTGTTTCTTTCTCCAGATTAGGGAAATTTTCATCCAGGATTTGTTCGACTATGTCTTCTAGCCCTCTCTCTCAACTCCCTTGGGGATCTCTATAATTCTGATATTAGAGCATTTCATGGCATCATTTATTTCCCTAATTCTATTTTCATAGGATTTTAGCTGTTTGTTCCAAGACTTCTCCTGCTCTTCCTTCTCAAATAATCTGTCTTCTAGATCACTAATGCGATCTTCTGCTTCACTTACCCTAGCTGTTAGAGTATTTAGATTAGATTGGATCTCACTGATAGCATTTTTAACCTCTGCCAGGTCAGCTTTCACTTCCGCCCTTAAAGCTTCTATCTTGCTGCTAATGGTCTTTTTCAGCTTAGCCATTGCTTGGATAATTGCTACTCTGAATTCCATTTCTGTCGTATTGTTGATGTCCATATCCTTTAGTTCTGTGACAGTGGTTGCAGTCTCTGAGTGTTTCTTCTGTTGGGTGTTCCTCCTCCAAGTCATATTGGTGAGGAGTGGTTGAGGGGATGTATAGCTGAATATATCAACCATGATCCAGGCGAGTTGCCCATTGGAAGGTTTCGGAGCAATCAGAAGTCACCACCGAAAAAGAAGAAGAAAGAAAGGAGAGACAGAAAGTGAAAAAAAAAATGCAAGAAAAGACCCGGCCAACATGGGTCCCAGTGGTAGGATTTTTATGGCATAGAAACAAAAAAGAATAAACAAAAAGACTGTCAAAAGTAAAAGAAAGTGAGAAAAAGCAAAAAACAAAACCCAGTCCAAAAGACCCCCAAGAATAATATTTATATAGTAAAAAGGCAAAAACAAATACACAGAAACACTGACAGAAGAATGAGATGGGAAGATAAGTACAAACCCTTGTTGTGGGCAAGGAAGGTATTTCAGTTCCTCCTGGGTGTATCTTGTTATTTTTGTTAGAGTACTCAACTTTCTAGAGATATAGGAACGTTCAAACTGGTTGATATATAGGGGTAGTATTGAATAGGAATGAAGGATTACCTTGAAGCTTATATCTATATGTATATTTAAAATAAAAATAAGCAAACAAACAGGTATATGTATGAAAAAAGTTGAAGTTAAAAAGTTATAATGGAGTGTTGTATTAAATATCAAGTTGTAATAGTAAGAGGGTTAAAGAAATAAAAGAACAAGAATTGTGAGAATGAATTTAAAATTAAAAAAATAGAAATAAAAATGCAAAAGGCTTTAATAAAATAAAAAGAATATCTGTATATATAAAACATACAGGTTTTGGGGTAGTACCAGGAGCTTAACATATTGTTTTTTCCCCAGTGTTGGGGTTTTACAGTTTTATGGAGACCCTTTGGTAGTTGTCCTTGTCCTCTTGTTCTTCTGGCTTGCCTTCTGGGGGAGGGGCCTGCCATGTTGTTTTCAGTCAGTCTAGGCTGAGTCACCCTGCCCCATATCAAGGGGCTGGGCTCTATGGAAACCAGTGTTTCAGGCTTTTTGTTCACCCACGCTGGGTGCTCTTGGACCTGGCGGTCCTGCAGGTTGCTGGGAAGGCTGCAGGACCCCCTCTGGGTTCACTCAGGTGCTGGGGAGCACCATCTACTGACATCCCATGACCACAGTTTTATGTCCCTGCCAGTGGCCATCAAATTCCCCCAGTTGCCTCTTACAACCCTTTGTTTTTGAGTGCTTTTAACCAGACTGCAATTCGATGCTTGTCCCCAAGCACAGGGCACTTTCATATTGGGGTATTACTTTCCAATGGGTCGCTTCTGGTGGCTCCCTCCCCCTTCTCTTGATCCTCTGAAATCAGTCTGAGCAGTCTTCCGCTCCGCTTTACCTCTCTGCTGATGCTCTTCTGCCCCCATAGAGATCTAGGAGTGTGTAGTCTTACATCTCAGGTTGATTTCATGGGTGTTTGGAGTGTTCTGTAGATCTTTAGCTCACTTCAGGGAACAATTTGAAGCAGGGTCTCCTACTTCTCCGCCATCTTGCCCCTCTTCCTCGATATGCATTACTTCTTTTTTTAAAAAAAATATTTATTTGACAGAGAGAAACACAGCCAGAGAGGAAACACAAGCAGGGGGAGTGGGAGAGGAAGAAGCAGGCTTCCTTCCAAGCAGGGAGCCAGACACAGGGCTCGATCCTGGGACTCCAGGATCATGACCTGAGCTGAAGGCAGAGGCTTCAGGAGCCACCCAGGTGCCCCTACCTTACTTCTAAAACCTCAAAGGATTCATATACTTAAATGGAAACTCAGAGGAATACTTTTTTTCTCTATAGAAGAGGTCTCTAATCCTAATGTAGTGATTCTTTTAAAAAAATTATTTAGCTTTCTGTCAGTCCCATTCGATCCAATCTCTTAGACTTGTTATATCCCTTTAGGCAATGATAGGAACCAGCATCTTTGAGTGATTATAGAGTTGACTGATAATCTTCCAATTGCTTAGCTCTGTTCTTTGTAATTCAAATTAGGGCCAACATTTCTAAGTAATAACCAGATAAATCCATGCATTCAAGCACTGTGTACATCTCTTTATATTTGTGCATAGGGCATTACAAAAATCTTCCTGTGGGCAAATATGTATAGCACATGAGCAAGCAATTTCTAATTCACTTATCTAATTTTACAGAGATGAGTTAAGAGCATCCTGCCCACAGTATAACAGAAGTGACTTAGAGTCAGTTCACTGAGGGTTTTCTGAAAGTAACATAGGTTTAAGCAATGGAATGTGTTAATAAAGGATAGTTATACTCCCTTGTGTTAGAAATCTTTAAAGAAAAATATTCTTGAAATCTAAACAACCAGTTGTGAAGATTTAATAAGTACCTTTCTAGAGTGAATAGAGTAAAATAAATGACCCTTGGTGGTTCTTGGAAGATTTTAAATAAACACAGTGATCAAACAAAATGTAAATAACTATTAACACTTATATAACTCAGTTCAAATTAAAACTGCTTTCCAGTGTATAATCTTCCTTAATATTTGTAGCAATTCTCATAGGGGTTGGTATGATTATTTTCTTTGAGAGAGAGGAAATTATTTAGCCATGAATTTCTGAAAAGTCACTTGATTTTTGGGGGGAGGTGGGATAATTAAAAAAAAAATTATCAAAGAATTTCCAGAATCATTACAAGAGAGTGATGTGTTTAAAGTATTTTTTTCTTGGGGTACCTGGGTGACTCACTTGGTTGAGCATCTGACTCTTGATTTTAACTCAGGTCATGATCTCAAGGTCACGAGATTGAGCCCTGTGTGTCAGGTTCTGTGCTCATATGGAGTCTGCTTGTCCCTCACACTCTGCTCTTCCCTACCCCTGCCTGCACTTTCTCTCTTTCTAAAATAAATAAATCTTTTTAAAAATGTTTTTATTTTGTAATTTGTGAAAACATACACGTACATGTTGGTAATCCAAGCAACTGACTGACCTAACACTTAATTCTATATTGTTTAGCTCAAGATATTTTTATCTCCCCCACATAAAACACAAAATCACAAAGTGATAGCATTCATGTATTTGGGAAGTTGAATAATAATAAGTTATTAAAAATCTCTTCTATTTAAATAATTTTAAGTAATTTTACTCCAGTAATTGAAGTGTATTTTCTAAAATTTTCGCACTGTAATAAACACATCTTTACTTTCAACAACTTTAGTTTTGTGAGATATTTTGTAATGCCATGGACTCAATCCCTCGTAAATGTATCTTTTATGTTAGTTTGCTAGGGCTTCCATAACAAAATACCTAAAGCTGGGTAACCTAGATAACAGGAATTCTTTTCCCTCGTAGTTCTGGAGGCTTGAAGTGCAAGATCAAGGTAAATTGGCAGGTTTGGTGCCTTCTGGGCCTCTCTTCTTGGCTTGCAGATGGCTTTCTTCTTGTTGTGTCCTTACATGGTCTCTTCTGTGTGCCTACATGCCCCTGGTATCTTCCTGTGTGTCCAGAATTCCTCTTATAAGGATACCTGTCAGATTATATTAGATCCAACCCTAATAACCTCATTTTAACTTAAAATCCCTGTGTAAAAGTCCTAGCTATAAAGGCCCTGTCACCTAATACAGTTTCATTCTGTAGTAGAGGGGGATAGGTTTAGGCTTTAACGTATGAAATTTTTTTAAGGTTTTATTTATTTATTTATTTACTTACTTACTTACTTATTTGTTTGTTTATTTACACGAGAGAGATATGCAGGGGGAACAGCAGGCAAAGGGGGAAGCAGGCTCGTCAATGAGAAGGGAACCCAACATGGAACTCGATCCCAGGACACCGGGATCATGACCTGAGCTGAAGGCAGATGCTTAGCTCACTAAGGCATCCATTCAACATATGTATTTTAAAGAGACACAGTTCAAATGTCCATTGAATGAGGAATCGATAAAGAAGATATAGGGTACACGTGCACGCACACACACACAGGAATATTACTTAGCCACCACAAAGAATAAAATCTTGCCATTTGCAATGATGTGGATGGATCTAGTGAATATTATGTTAAGCAAAATCAATCAGTTAGAGAAAGATGAATACCATATAATTTCACTCATGTATTGAATTTAAAAAACAAAACAGATGATCATGGGAGAAAAAATGAGAGAGGCAAACTAAGAAACAGACGCTTAACTGTAGAGAACAGATGATTACCAGAGGGGAGGGAAGTGAGGAGATGGGTATAATAGGTGGCAGGGTTTAAAGAGTGCTCTTGTTGTTGTGATGAGCCCAAGGTGATGTATGGAAATGTTGACTCACTCTACCACACACCTGAAACTAATATTGCACTGTATGACAACTAGAATTTAAATAAAAACTTAGTAAAAGTATAAATGTTTCAAAATGTAAGTGCAGATACGTATTGGAATAGTTCTGTGCTGAACTCATTGAAACTACAATGCATATTATGTGTCCTTCAAGTAACATCTTCTTTAAGATATAAGTCTTTGTAAATGTGTGTGTACAATCATATAGGAATAGTCACATTTTTGTTTGTTTCTTTTAATAAAGATTTTATTTATTTTATATAGAGAAACACATGTAGAGAGGGAACACAAGCAGGGGAAGTGAGAGAGGGAGAAGCAGGCCTCCCGCTGAGCAGGCAGCCGGATGTGAGACAAAATCCCAGAACTCTGGGACCATGACCAGAGCTGAAGGCAGATGTTTAATGACTGAACCACCCATGCACAGTCATATTTTTAATTCACTGAAACTATGGTATAATGTGTCCTTCAACTAACATCTCTCATTAGGATATAAATGTTTCTTAATAAAAGTGTAGATTCAAAAAAAAAAGGAGACACAGTTCAGCTAATAACTTCTTTCTATTTCAAATTTTCATTTAAATTCTAGTTAGTTAACATATGGTAAAATTGGTTTCAGGTGTAGAATTTAGTGTTTCATCACTTATCACCCAGTGGTGATCACAATAAGTGCCCCCTTTAATACCCATCATCCATTTAGCCCACCCCCACTGACCTCCCTGAATCAACCCTCAGTTTGTTCTATATAATTAAGAGTCTCTTATGGTTTGCTTCCCTTTCTCTTTTTCCTCCTCCTCCTACCTTCGTCTGTTTTGTTTCTTAAATCTCACATATGAGTGAGATCATATGGTATTTATCTTTCTCTAACTGACTTATTTTGCTTAGCATAATACACTCTAGTTCCATTCACATCATTGCAAATGGCAAGATTTCATTGTTTTTGATGGCTGAGACCTAAATGTGAAAGAGGAAACCATCAAGATCCTAGAGGAGGACACAGGCAATGACCACCTTGACCTCAACCTTGGCAGTTTGTTACTACACACATCTCTGGAGGCCAGGGAAACAAAAGCAAAATGAACTATTGGTTCTTCATTAAGACAAAAAGCTTCTGCATGGCAAAGGAAACCTATGGAAGGGGACTAAAGGGTAACCTATGGAATGGGAGAAAATGTTTGCAAATGACATATATGATAAAGAGTTAATAGCCACAAGCTATAAAGAATTTACCAACTCAACACCCCCCAAAATCAAATAATCCAATTAATAAATGGCTGGAAGACATGAACAGACATTTATCCAAAGGAGACATCCAGGTAGCTAACAGACATATAAAAAGATTCTCAACATTCTTCATCATCGTGGAAATATGAATCAAAACTATGATGAGATGCTACCTCACACCTTTCAAAATGGCTAAAATTAACAACAAAAGAGGAAACAGATGTTGGTGAGGATGTGGAGAAACTCTTACAGTGTTGGTGGGAATGCAAGCTGGTACAGGCACTCTGGAAAACAGATGGAGGTTCCTCAAAAAAGTTGAAAATAGAACTTCCCTATGACCCGAAGGACACAAAAATTCTTATTCCCATGCACCCCAATGTTTATAGCAGCATTACCAGCCCATAACTTCTTTTATTCTGTTCATTTTTGTCACACAGCATGTGTCCAATATGTATTTGTTGTTTAGACAGATTCATGATGGATGAATACTAAATGCATTAAAGACTGTCATTAACTGTAATTCAAAATATTGGATTGGCTGAGTTATAAGTTTTTAATAAATTATCAAAATTATCTATTATTATTAAAATACAAAAGACCCTTCTTAGAATAGTTTTCTTAATAGGTTGACTATGTATCTAAGAATATTACTAGTTTTCTGTGACTTATTCATATAGTGCATAAAAACTACAGTGTGAAGTGTATCACATTAGTATATTTTAGAATTACTATAAAATTAACAACCTAAAGGAATCTAGTGTATGGAGGTCTTTATTTGGATTTGTTTAATAGGATGTCCTACTAAAATTAATGAATTGTAATCATCAGTCTATGAGATTACAAACCTACGATGCTACTTCAGTGAACACTAGGGAGATGATGCTGTATCTATTTAGAAGTCTCAGTACATTTCCTTTCACTTAGGAAGATGGTGCTTCACTTTGAGTGTGTCTTTCCCATGCTTGACTCCCATCTCCACTGGGGTCGAAGGGATGCAGTAAACATTCCACAATTTGTCCTTTTATATTTTTATCCTCAAATCAGGCAGATAGTGTATTTTATGCTCTAAGGGGTAAAATTTTCTCTGAAGCTAATTTTTTTTTTCACAATGAATCCATTTACAGATATTTTACATACCATTTTACCTGATGTGTACTGACATGTTCACTAGGAAGTTCACATAAAGAATCTCTAATATGTTTCAGAAAAAATCCTAAATACGTTGTTATAATAACTAAATGGCTAATGTTGAATTCATTGATTTATGTTAGCAGGTTTCCTTTAGTTATCTTGCATTATTATTTCAGTGGTATGGCTTCTGCCACAAACTAACATTCAAGAGGAGTAGAGAGTGAAACTATAAAAAGTATGAAAATCAGTTACATTATGTTGAAAGCAATAATGTTTTTATTGACATTTCTGAAGGAAAATTGAAAACTCGGTTGTGACCAAGCTGCATATGAAATACATGATCATTTTCAAACTTTTAGTAAATTGTTTATTGCCTACTCCTGACTCATGCACAGTACTCCCTTTTTGAAAGGATGGTAAGGTAGACGGTTTTTAAGAAATTGGTTGATTTTTTTCATTGTGCTAATTACATTTGTATTATTTGAGTCATATTTTTATATCTTCTAGGTAGGTCAATCCATACATTGTAGCATCAAGTATGCTAGAAATTATGGCAAGGTTTATTATGTTAGATACCAAATGTGTTTGCAAAAAGTATGATTTACATATTTTGTAGTCCTAATTCTATACAAAATAAGACATAGCTCTATTTTGAGATACTTTCCACTGTAAAGATCTGGGAAAATAATTCTCTTATTTATGTTAAGGCCAAAAAGTTGAAGTTTAAGTCTCCAAAGTGCATCATAATGGAATCAAAATAAATGATACATATTTTTGTCCTAAAACATTCCCTTTACACAGCAACCATCACATCACATATATATGTATATCTATCATCTATCTATCTATCTATCTATCTATCTATCTATCTATCTATCTATCTCTCTATCTCTCTCTCTATATATAGTCCCATCTAAATATATATTGCAATGTATTTATATATTTCTAAATATAAATACATTGGAATATATTTCCATCTAAAATCCATTGGTAGTCAGGTATCTGACAGTACCCGAGCCTGTATGGGGGCCGTGCTAGAGGCTGTTGTGGAGGTGGCTGGGGCAACACATAACCAGGCTACCTGTGAAGCTCACTGAGACGGTGATCTGGGCACTCAAGACCTACCAGAGCCACAAGAATATAATTCTTTTTCCATCTTCAATGCAGTTCCAAGGGCTCCAAGGGCTTATCAGAATTTCTTAAAATCCCCTCCATGAAGTGTATGCCTTTAACTTCTATTGGTCAAATGTGGGTAAAGACCACGTTCGAGGCAGCTTTGACTGCATCCAGCCAACATTCTCTAACTCTGGAGCCTCCCAGCTCAATTGCCGAGGATTTATACACGATAAAGTTACAGCATGTGCCATAAACGACTCATATGAGATGACATGAGAAAAACTGAACCAGGCAGAGGAATCCCATGACCAAAGCATGGAAGTGATCAAACCTGGAGGACCCTGTGTAGGGATAAGAGTGCAGATTCGGAAAGCACCTCAAGCTGTTTCAGATGCAGTGCCTGAGAGGCAGGGGTCAAGCCCCACAAATCTTGCAGGTATGATTCAAAAGACACATGGCAGCAGCTGTGTTTCTCAGTGGTGACATAAGGGACAGGGTGATTCACTTACTGGCCATGAAGTCCTGCAAGAAACCTGAGCTGCTGGCTCTGCTGCAGAAACATGGTGTTAGTCAAAATTAAAAAAAGAAGAAGAAAAAGGAGAAGGAGAAGAAGAAGAACTCCCTTGGAACAATTCTGCGACACATAGCCTATCTGAATCCTAAAGACCTCTCATATAACTTAAAGGATTATTTTTTTTTTATTGTTACTAAATTTTTTTTTCCAGTGTTTCAAGATTCATTCCCCATTCCCCACACCCAGTGCTCCCCGCTTTAGGTGTCCCCAGTACCCACCACCAGGCTCTCCCATCCCTCCACCCCCCTCCCTCCAAGTCCCTCAGTTTGTTTCTGTGTTCAAAGTTTATTTATTTGACAGAGAGAAACACAGCAAGAGAGGGAACACACGCAGGGAGAGTGAGAGAAGGAGAAGCAGGCTTCCTGCCGAGCAGGGAGCCCGATGTAGGGCTGGATCCTGGGTCTCCAGGATCATGACCTGAGCCGAAGGCAGTCACTTAACCAACTGAGCTACCCAGGCGCCCCAAGGATTATGTTTTGAAAGTGTTTCGAAAACACTGGCCCAGGTACGATGAAATAGAAGGTCATTACGCAGTACTCTCGAGCACACGACCTCTGTCTCAGAATGCTGCCAGTCCTGGCCATTCAGAATCTCCTGGATGTTCTAGAAGAGATGCTGCATCTTCTCCTCAGAATTGGTTTTGAGAATCAAATTTCACTGATTCTTTAATGAATAAAAACGAAAAAAAACATGAATATCTCACCTGACAGATCAAGTGCCTCTAGCATTAAATTGTCATTTGAATTCCACCAGTGAAAAATCTGCTCCAGATCTCCTGTTGTCCCTCCAGCAGCTGCTGTCCTGCCCCTCTGCTGCCACCTTCAACCCACCTGCCCAGCTCCCATCATCTTCAGATTGTAAATTCTAACACCAGCTTCTGTAGCACTCCAGCAGGCCGAGAGATGCAAGACCTACCTGTTGACAGTTTTAGTCAAAATACTATTAAGTAGCAGGACAAGCAAGACAATTATACCTCTAGGACTTCTCTGGAAACCTTAACCCTGGTTCAGTTCTACTAAAGTGTCCAAAGCCTGTGGAAGAAGCCATTCAATATATTACAAAACGTCCAGAAATGTCTAAAAACAAAAGAAAAAGAGCCAAATTAAAATGCCTAACAGTAAGACAACTGAAGAAAAGGAAGAGGACCTTAAAATAGAAGAGTAAGTTGACAAGCTGAACAACTCCAGTCCTGATTCCATTGAAGGAGTTAAAGAAGATTATAGTGCCTCTACCAATGCTTCTTCAACAATTGAACTCCCAGATTATTTGACAAAATCTATTGCTGCCATTTCCTATGAGATGAGGTTGGATTCGGTGCTGAGTATGTGTCCAGGGCCTTGCATGCCAGGATGGAGACCGTAGCTAGAAGATTTATCAGACTGGAGGCACAACAAAAGAAGCTTTCTTCAGGCTCAAAAGAATATGAGAATGCTCATGACGAAGTCTTATGAGAATATCAGAAGATCAACCAGTCCAGTCCCAATTCTCTTGAAGAAAAATGCAGATGCAAGTAACTTCATAACAAGCTGGCTCCCATCAGAAGACTAATTGGTGAATTTGACAAATCTTACTTACTTAAAATTCCAAATGAGCTGCTATGAGATTTTTTTTAAAAATTAAACTTTACTTGGGGCGCCTGGGTGGCTCAGTTGGTTGAGCAACTGCCTTCGGCTCAGGTCATGATCTCGGGACCCGGGATCGAGTCCCACATCGGGCTCCCCGCTCGGCGGGAAGCCTGCTTCTCCCTCTCTCACTCCCACTTCTTGTGTTCCCTCTCTGGCTGTGTTTCTCTCTGTCAAATAAATAAATAAAATCTTTAAAAAAATTAAATTTACCTGTTAAAAAATTTAGTGTCAGTAAATTTGAATTATTTAGTATCTTCCCCATCGTACTTTGCTTCCCTGCGATTTTGAAGCTGCGTTTTCTGGTCCTCCCACCACAGCCCAAGACTGAGATTTGTCAAAGAAATACGTTTGTTTAATACTGAGGATACAGTGTCTGTACATCAAATCATTTTTTCCCTTAAAGACATGTGTTTGTCATTAGAAAATTTTTAAGATTTTATTTGTGGGGAGAGAGAGAGAGAGAGAGAGAGAGAGAGAGAGAGAGAGAGAGGGAGAGAGAATGAATGACCAAAGGGAGGGGCAGAGGAAGAAACAGACTCCCCACTGAAAAAGGAACCCACTGAGGGGCTCGATCCCAGGACCATGGGATCATGACCTGAGGCAAAGGCAGGTGCTTAACCACCTGACACTCCCAGACACCCCTGAAGTACTTTTTTTAATGATATTGGGGGTTAAGTGTCCACACTTTAAAGTTATGTGTGTTTAAAAAAATCCAGTTATGTGCAAGGTGAAATGATTTTGGATAAACATAAGCCTATTTTCTGACCTTTCTTATTGCAGACTCTTTGCCATAAATGGTAGAAGATAGAAAGTTGCACAAAATTCAAAAAAAATTAAAACATTGTTTTGGAGGGTTAAGAAATAGAAAGGTGTATGAGTATGTGTATGTGCATAGATTATGTGTATGTGCACAGATATGTACACACATACGTTCACACAGGCTGATTTGACCTAGAGCAGTAAATACACTCTGCAAGTTAACCATCCATTACAATGGTTGCCTTGAGGTGTTTTCTAACTGTGTAACTAGAGTGGTTAGTCATTAGCTACACATTTCCCACTTGGTTAGAGCAATGGGAAACACCCCATGGTCTCTAGTGTATGAATCCATGTGCTCGGCCTGGATGTGTGCAGAGGTCATATGGATATGAGTGCCGCTCTCAGTAGGTCAAACACTCAGGTTAAACAACTGATGAGTATTACTACTGGAGGGGTTTCTTTTTCTGTCAAATTACTATTTGTATTGTGAGAGACAAGAGCAGGTCCATTTCAGTGGTTTTTTGGCTTTCTTAATATTGGACAAAATCAGTATGTTATGAAAATGTAACAGATCTGTAGTTTTGGTACAAAATTACAAAATTAAAAATCTAGGTAACCTACTTATATACTGCTATAAAGTATTTATTTGGATATTTCTTTTTATTATTGTTACTTAAATTATTTTTTCCAGTGTTCCAAGATTCATTCCCCATTCCCCACACCCAGCGCTCCACGCAATAGGTGCCCCCAGTACCCACCACCAGGCTCTCCCATCCCTCCACCCCCCTCCCTCCAAGTCCCTCAGTTGGTTTCTGTGTCCAAAGTCTCTGTTGGTTCGTTTCTCTCCCTGGATTACCCTACTTCCCATTTACTTTCCTTTTCCCACTGTCCTCCAGTTTACCCCTCATGCACTGCAAGTAAGTGAAACCATGTGATACTTGACTTTCTCTACTTGGCTTATCTCACTCAGCATAATCTCTTCCAGTCCAGTCCATGTGAAGAGAGATATGCAATGAAACCATTATGTACATGAAATATAAATTTAAAGATTTCTGTTTCGTGCCAGGAGCCAGGATACATCTAACTATAACATATTATCTGTCATCAAACAGCACAAACTTTCATCTCATGGAGTTTATCTGTTGGTGTTGATTTAAGCTATCATTTGTTTTATTACGTGGAAACAAATTATGTGGTCAAAAATATAAGGATTTTGAACTAATGTTGATTCCGTTTGTGTTGTCTTATGATATTGTCTTTTCAAAGTGCTGCCAATTGAAAAGGAAAGTGTTATGTTTACAGATCTGTTTTGAAATGTTTGCCAGAGTTTTGATAGTATGTTCAATAAAGATGTTTGTCTCCAGCATCCAGTAAATACATACTTAGGTACATACATATATACATACATGCATACTGTTGGTAATTGGTTCATGTTACATATTAAAATAGAGTATGCACATAATAGTAATATGCTAGAGGTAGGGTAGTTACTACTCAGGGAATATTATAATTTTTTTCTCTAGAATAGTTTAGAGAGAGAGTGAAATTAAATATTTTGTAAGAATAATCCAGATAATTTTTAATGTCTATATACAGATTATAATATAAATCACTAACAATTTTCTTCTACAATTGGGACATTAAGCAATTCTAATTGCACAGGATTGCTTCAGAGAAGAGTCCTTAGGTATTCTATTTAGTAGGCAGACTTTTATTCTTTAGGATGTATTTTCAGACCTAGGAAAGATACCCATTTTGCATACTGTCAGTGCAGAATCCTCTTTAATTCTTTATCTATGTCTTCGCTCTCCTACATTTGCTGTGAAGATATTTCAAATGGTGGTGTGGTAACTGTCTCAGACGTCTCATAAGTATCTTTACTTTTCAGTGTCAGTTGCAAGAGTGAGTGAAGTAATCTAAAGACAAATGCAAGGCATAGTGCTTCTGTAATTATAAGGAAAAGCAGGAAAGGTATCCTTTTTAACTCCTAGTATACATAGGGGACTTGAAATTAGATGCTTTCACAAATCATTCATGCAATTTTAAATGAAGTGCAGTTAATAATTAGTTGTTTGCTGATGTGCTGATGGGTTGTCTGCTCCCCCAGGTACTGGGAGATCGATGGGCAAACATCTGTAGGTGGACTGAAGATCGCTGGGTTCTTTTGCAAGACATCCTCCTAAAATGGCAGCGTTTTACTGAAGAACAGGTACGTTATGCATGGAAAATGTATCGATGAAAGACATACTGAGATGGTAAATGGGTAAAGGAAAACACAATGATCTACTTTAGTAATTATTTTCTTTTTCGGAATTCTTTGATTTCTTTCAGTGCCTTTTTAGTGCATGGCTTTCAGAAAAAGAAGATGCAGTGAACAAAATTCACACAACTGGTTTTAAGGATCAAAGTGAAGTGTTATCAAGTCTTCAGAAACTGGCTGTATGTATTTTTTAGCTTTCAAAAGTATTTTTTTTAAACCCAGTAGTTTGCATTAATCCCATTATTTGGTCTTTTTATTCTTCCCAATCTTAAATCAAATGTTCATTGTGCTTAATTCAATGTCTATTCAGTTGTATCATATTTTAAATTTTCTTAATGAAGATAGGACAGCTACATTATCTTAGACAGCTTGGGCTGCTATAATAAAATAACAAACTGGGTGACTTAAACAACAGACAATTCTTTCTCACACTTCTCAAGGCTGGGAATGCCAGCCATGCCAGCAGATTTAGTTTTTGGTGAGGACCCCTTTCCTCATTTGCAGACTGTCCCTTTTTACTTTGTGCTCCCATGGTATAAAGAGAGGAGTTTTGGTGTCTTTTTCCCAATTTTTAGAATTAATTAAAAAAATTGAAATATAATTGATGTATCACATTATATTAGTTTCAGGACTAGAGCATAAGCAGTGTTTGTATATATTACAAAATGATTGTTGGGGTGCCTGGGTAGCTCAGTTGGTTAAGCGACTGCCTTCGGCTCAGGTCATGATCCTGGAGACCCGGGATTGAGTCCCACATGGGGCTCCCTGCTCGGCAGGAAGCCTGCTTCTCCCTCTCTCACTCCCCCTGCTTGTGTTCCCTCTCTAGCTGTGTTTCTCTCTGTCAAATAAATAAAATCTTAAAAAAAAATGATTGTTACAATTAGTTACCTTCCAGCACCTCATATAGTTACAATGTTTTTCTCTTGTGATGAGAACTTTAAAGATCTATTCTCTTAAGAACTTTCAAATACCCAGTATGTTGTGATTACCTGTGGTCACTGTGCTGTACATTACATTATCAGTACTTATTTATTTTGTCAGTGAAAGTCTGTACCTTTTGAGCTGCACTGACACAGTTCCTCCTTTTATAAGGGCATGAACTCCACTATGGGGGGTTCCACCCAAATGAGCTCATCTAAACCTAATAGCCTCCTAAAGGCCCCACCTCCTGATACCATCACATTTTTTGTGTGTGTATTGGGGGTAGGGTTCAACATGTGAATTTTGTGAGGCACAAGCATCCAGTCTATAACATTACATCCATGGACACTCCACCCACTGCCAGTTCATGTCTTTCTTACATGCAAAATACATTCATTCTATCCCATGAGCTCTAGAATTCTTAAATAGGAGAAATAGGAAAGAAAGAAGGGGTGATAGGTCCCATAAAAGTCTAAAACACAGCCAGAAAAATTCCGTTAGATCTTAAGCCTCAAGAATAATCCTCTTTGGACTGATGTACTGCCCTCCAGGACCACTGGAGGAGCAGTGTCACCTCCAGAGCTGCACAAGGCGGCCTCACCTTTTCAGTTCCACGAGCCACCACCCATGTGGCCTTCTGCAGCAGCTGTACCCACGGGAGTCTCTACAATGGCCCTGCTTGAGGAGTACTACTGGGGTGAGACATCCTGCCCCATGAACTGGAGAAGTAGCCCTACCCCTCGAAACCCAGGAGGAGCTCGCCCTGCCATCTGGATCTGTGGTGGGAGTGGTAGCTCTTGGGATCTCTGAATCACCTACATCATTCTTCCCCTTTTTTGAGCAGTAGCACGTGTTGGACAGCCTTTCTTCATTCTGTCCAGTTTTTTCTGTTTCCTTTAGTCCCAGCTGGCAGTGTTTCTATTGGTATAATTCCATCTCTCTTCCTGCCTTCTGTTGAGATGGCTGACTAGGTCTCTGGTTCCCACCCACATTAATCTTATCAAATGGTCAGTCAACCATACACTTAGTGTTCTCTTCTGAACATATTTTCTCATGTTTTGCAATATGGATAGGCTGAGAATTTTCCAAATCTTTAAATTCTAGCACCATTATGCCAAATGGTTATTCTTCAATTCATTTCTCTCTTTCATTTTACCATAAGCAAGAGACATCATTCCACTCCTTCAACACTTTGCTTAGACAGCTCAACTAAATATCCAATTTCATCACTCGCAAGTTCTGCCTTCCACAAAATGCTGAACATCAACACAATTCAGCCATGTTCTTTGCCACTTTATAACCAGGATCACCCTTTCCTCCATTTCCAATGATATTTTCCTCATTTGCATCTGAGAGTTCATCAAATGAGCTTTATCATCCATACTTATACCAATGTTTTTGCCCATTTTAATTTATGTATACTCTAAAAACTTGGAAATTTTCCAGATCTCCTCTTTTCTTCTGGAACCCTCACCAGAATTGCCTTTAGGAATTCTTTCATGGTAATCTCACCGTTTTCTACCATGCCCCTCAACACTCTCTCAGCCTCTATCCATTACTCAGTTCCAAAGTTGTATATACAGTTTAGGCATTTGTTACAGCAGCACCCCACTTCTTGGTACCAATTCCTGCATTAGTAATCTCAGACTTCTATAACAAAATACCACAGTCTGGGTGGCTTAAACAACAGACATTAATTTCTCACACTTCTGGAAGCTCCAAAGTAAGGCATCAGGGTGCTGACGGGTTTGGTTCTTGGTGAGGGTCCTTTTCCTGGCTTCTAGACAGCACTTCCTAGCTGTGTCCTCACATAGCAGAGGTAGAGGAAGATCAAGTGTCTCTTCCTCTTCTTCTAAGGGCACTAATCTAATCATGCCTCTCTTCTCACCTAAACTTAACTACCTCCCCAAAGCCTCATCTCCTAATATTACTATGGTGGGTGCTTAAGCCCTCATTTCATGAATTTTGGAAGAATATGAACATTAATTCTCTAAGATATAGACAGATTTGCAACTGTGTTATTTCAAAACAAAAATTGTACATTTGAAAAAATACAGTGTACCTGGAAGATTTGTTAAAATAAAAAAGTAACATTAGGAATGCCCCAGAAGGCTTTAAACAGTATACAGTGCTGAAGTAATAGTATAAATTAAATTCTTTGAGAGATATGAGAAGTATGAGAGATGATTATCCTCACATAAGGGGTTAATGCCTTCATTTGGAAGACTAGAAAAACATTAAAGCAACTCAAATGGCATTAATTATAAGTACTTGTGTGTTTTGAGAAATGAGGGAACTTTGGCAGTACAAGGGCATTAGGGAGGGCTTCAATAAGACATTTCAGTCTGAGTTGAAACTTACAGGATTAGAAAAGATTTCTAAAGCTTCTCTTCTACTGTGAACTTTATTATTTTGCTGTAAAGGAAAGGGCAGTGTAATGTTAAGAACTTAGTTTTTCTTTTCTTCTTTTTTTACAGATCTTATTTGAGAGGGGGAGAGAATGAACAGCGGGAGGGGCAGAGGTAGAAGTAAGAGACTCTTAGGCACACTCCCTGCTGAGCGCAGAGCCCTATGTGGGGCTCAATCCCAAGACCCTGAAGTCCTGACCTGAGCTGAAACTAAGCGTTGGACACTCAATTGATTGAGCCACCCAGACACCCCAAGAGCTTAGTTTTTCAAATAAAGTATTCCATAGTCAGAATTTCTTCTTGTTTTTTTTTTTGATAGAGCAGGTCTATTGAAGGCTAATTTGATGTTAACTCTAATACAAAACAAGGGTCTGTTATAAATGTTTCATAATTTTACCTAAGTGAACCTATTTATATCTGTATTGATATTATATAACGTAACTAAATCATTTAAAGCTAATAATAAATAAATTTCCCCAGTTAAATTGGCACTCTTCTACCAAATATTTACTTGTATTGTACATTTTTTTGCTCCATAGTTACTAATCTCAGGTTTTTAACTTAAAATAGATTCACTAATGTATTACTTGTTATTATAAGCTAGCTTGTTACGGAAAAGAATTCATTACTCAAAAAATATGTATATGCTTTCTGGAGTTATTTGGCCACTAAAGACAGATTTCAGAAAAATAATCTCTATTTTTATCAAAAGAATGCAAAAATGGCAGTGATATATTTGTAATTTTGTTCTGCAGTTGATGGGGAGCCAGTGAGAACTGGATAACAATCATATTTGCATTTCTGGACTATTCTTTGGTGTGAAGTAGACCAGTTAGTAGAACTGAACTAGGTAGTGTTGAGTAGGAAGAGGAGGACCAAGACAGGTTATTTCAGAAGATACTGAGGCCCAAGAAAAAACACCTGACATGCATAAGATATCATAGAACATTAGTAGCAGAGTCAACTTGAGCACCTAGACATCGAGACTCTGGTCCAGCCATGTTAAGCTATTTCCAAAACTCCTCCTATCATGTGATTCCTTGACAAAAAAAAGAACTGCAATCGAAAGCTATCATTTGGAATGATCATGTGCTACCATATTGACATTTTAGTGAATAAACGACTTTACTAGCCTCGGGACCAGGAAAGCACTCTCTTAGCAAAGTCTCAATTATTTTCCAATATGATTAAAATTCAAATTATGTCACCTTGCTTGTGAACAAAGTGAAAATATGTTTTATATAAGTCTTACCTTTTGATAGTTTAAGCCAATTAACAAAACCTGACAGCTGGTCTAGAATTTGAGGTAAAATTCCCCTGCTGACTCAGGCAGTGAATAAGAATTTAATGTTCATTAAAATATGTCACAATCTGAGACCCAAAACAGGTACCATCTGTCACCAGTTCCTACTACATACCTAGGTATATATACAGTGTGTTCAAACTCTCTTTTATTTATAATCAGTATAATTTGTTTTGAAATATTATATTAATAGTCCATGGGATCTCCTACTTTTCATTTGAGGTGGGAACTGAGGAGTCGGGTATTTAATTTCCTCTAGATCTGTGCTTTTATCCAAACCATGTAGATCTATTATTTTGTTTTATTTTTGTGTGTTCAAAGCTGACTTTTATTTGTTATAAATGATAAAAAGGAAAAGAGAGAAGAAACGGTGACCCTTATGAGGTGAATTGCAAGGATGGTAGAATCACGTAGGCTATCCTGGGAAGGCCCAGATTTAGAAAGGAAGTGTGCAGCTGCTGTGAGGACTGGTGGAGTTTTGCAGAGAAGGACAGTTCTTGAAAGCCTGGTGATCCATGAGCTAATGGTGGGCAGGGGTTATGTGGGTACCATGGAGTTGAGGGCAGTCTCAAGTGGCTGTGGGACAAATGGCAGGACTGAAGTACTTATGGTAGCTCAGCCAGTCCCTGTTGATAGTGCCATTGTACTAGGATTTGATACCTTTGCCTCACCTCCTGTCACCACCCTCAAAAAATTCATCCAAGTGGAATCAACGGTTCTTGGTAGATCCTGGGACACGTGAATCTAACAACACCTGGGAACTTGTTAGGATTGCAAATTCTTAGGTCTCATCCCAGACCTACTAACTCATACAGCCTGGGAATAGGACCCAGAATTCTGTATTATAGCAAGGCTTCCACATGATTCTGATGTTCCCTGAAATAATTCCTGGGCCTTTTGTAAGGATATATTCATTTTGCTCTTTAAATTATCTTCTAATGTTGACCAGACAGAACACGTCTCTTCTGTCTCCTTGAATGGCTTCTGTGCCTCTTGTCTCTCCTTACTACTAGCCTGGTCTTGTTTATTGGCTGTGTCTCCCTGCCTATCTTGGAGGTATGCCCAGGTGCTTGGTTTCTTTGAAAAAAAGAAAAAAAACATTTCTTCTTTAAAATCCTGGCTGTCCTCTGTGTGTGTGTGTGTAAGCTTTCTAGAGCTTCCTGAGTTTTCCAGAGCTCTCTGGTTCTCTGGCATGCCAAGACCTGTGATCAGTTTTTTATATACAGAAAGACATCTATTTTATACCCTAATAATAAATAACAATTAAATCATAGTAATTTAATATGCATACATAAAATACAAGCATAAAAGTCCTGATAGGCAAGGATGGATGAGAGAAGGTAATTCATTACTATGATTCAATGCTGTCATGGATTTTCTGTCCTCCCCTTCTGTTAGCTGTGGTAGGAGAATCCTTCAGGTAGTGGGAATCATGAAGAGAGACAAAGACAACAAGGGGAAACATTCCCTTAACAAGAGGGAATAAACTGAATCATTTACTTGCCATCACCATTTTAGAAGACGCAGATCTAAAATTTAGTAGCTAGAAGGACCAGCTGGTACAGTATTCTTGTCATAACGATTTAGGTAAAAATATACTGATTCAGTAATTCCACAATGCCATTATAATAATGTTCTTACTTTACCTTGAGTCCTTTTTCCCTAATGGTATTCTTTAATGGTGATTTGACTTGCCCCTTTATTTTTGTGATGCTCATCAAGTGCTTCTGCTTTTGGCTTAATATTAACACAAGTGTCTTAGTTTCATTTGCCACTAAATCTCTTTGGGTATCCAATTAGTTTTATAGATCATCTAAGAAAAACTGTTCGGGTAACATGAAATTACTGATAAATTTCCAACACAGATTGTTTCCTCTTCTTCAAGCATAACTCTCAGATCCTTGTTCTAAAATGTTTCCAAATCATTACACATTTAGCTTAAACAATGGCGCACCCCTGAGCCTATTTAAAGTAGTTCCTTAAGCCCTGAGAAAGTAAGCCAAAGAGGATACTATATACATATCTTTATAATTTTAAATGTATCATAACTTCCCCCCCAAAAAAACCCAAAACTGAAATACCTTGCAGTAAAATAAATGCATGCAAAAGTTAAAAGAAAAAAAGAAAAATGAGACGCCATGAAGGAATTGGAGGAAGCTACAAATTTAAATTTGGGTCCCAGCTCTAGCCAGGGAGCAACTATTGTTTTACTACTAGTCCAAGTGCACATTTAAATTTAATGGAGAGCCAGCATATGAATTAAACTAACAAAATCAATATACAAAACCAATGTATTACTAAGTTCCCACACTGAAAGTTAATTTTGGTATGAATTCTACTTTAACTCTTGACTCATATTTTGATTTACTGCATTCTTTCAAACTGAGAAAAAATAGTGAAAAAAACCCTTTATTGTTGAGAAAAAATAGGAAAGAACTTCACAACTAGCTTTTATATCTTAAGAACGGCATGCACTGGGGCACGTGTGTGGCTCAGTCGATTAAGCGTCTGCCTTCGGCTCTGGTCTTGGTCCTAGGGTCCTGGGACTGAGCTCTACATGGGGCTCCCTTTTCAGTGGGAAGTCTACATCTCCCTCCTCCACTCCCCCACACTTTTGTTCCTGCTCTTGCTATTTCTCTCTCTGTCAAATAAATAAATCAAATCTTTAAAAAACATAAATTAAAAAATAAATAAAAATAGAAAGGAAAACAGCATGCACTAAGAATCCAGTGTAAAATACACCAGGCAAAGCAGATTCTGAAGAAAGGATGAGCTAATTGAAGGAGACACCGGAGCCTTCTGTAGCTCAGAGCTATCAGTGCAGTTGGCACACCAAAATGAGCTACATAAAGTATCCTTTGGGGGGAGGTATTGATTTCTTTGTGTGTATGACACTTCATTCAGTTCATGAGCAATCGGTGCATCTGTTTCATGATAATTGTTTTGCCATGTGTAATATTAGTTGTTCTTAAATTTGCATTTGTTTTGGAAAGACAGGTCTCACTGTTCAGTCTCTGTTTATTGTACTTACTACTGCCGGAAAGAGATTGTAAAGGAGCCGTACAATCATTTTCTCCTTTCTTTCTTCTTTTTCTGTGTTTACAAGTTAAGTCAGGGATGAGTATTTGGGAGCTGAAAATTGGATTTTCCAAAGTGCAGGGTAATGTTAATGGATAAAAAGAAAAAATAAGCTGTCCTGGTCTGCTTATTTCATACAAGTCGCTTTGTTTATTCATTCCATAGCAACCAAAGCGCATGTGTAACCCCTCATAACTCACAGGGACTTTGGAAAAATGAATGCTGTAAAAATTACTCCATAAAACACATATGTATTTAGAAAACATGTGAAGTGATGCCAAAGGATTTGTGTCACACTCAATTACTTAGTTCTGTTATTTAATGGGCTTTAACATTAGCTTTAGAAGATAATTACTCAGATAGCCAAACGTTAATTGAATAACAGATGCTAAAAAAATTTAAAAGTCACTAAACTGCCCTTTGAGCAACACTACTTTTTTTACTTGGAAGTTCCTTAAATATTTTAAATGGTTCTTAAGTTTTGCTACTAGGTGTTTATGCTACATCTGACTTTCTATTTTTTTTTCTTCAGTCTTCTTGGGAAGAATATTTGGATTATGGTTTTATACTTATATTCTTATGGGCTCTTGATCCTTTTCAGGCATGATTACTGTTTTATCTATACAAATGGGCAAATACATGCAAAAGCAATTTAACTATACTGTTTTAGAAAATGTTACCGAGGCTTATTACATATTCTGTCCTAACAGGCCTTAAAAACAGATCTGGAAAAGAAGAAGCAAACCATGGACAAACTCTGCTCACTCAATCAAGATCTTCTTTCAGCACTGAAAAACACACTGGTAGCCCAAAGGATGGAAGCGTGGCTGGACAACTTTGCTCAGTGCTGGGATAATTTAGTCCAAAAGCTTGAAAAAAGTTCAGCACAGGTTAGTGATACTGCTAATTACCCTGTAATCAATTGTCCTTGAGATTTTTTTAAAAAAAATCTCATTAAGAAAGCACTGTTAAAATCCTACAAAAGATATCACTGGACTAGTCCTTGCCAACTATTCAGTTGAATAAAAATATAGGTCTCTTAGTTGTCTTGATATTGGAGAATGTGGGAAAGGTGAAGGAGTGAGTGCTAACTGACTGAACTAGCTATTGTCTTAGAGTGCAGTCCCTTCCAGTTCAGTGGGAATGAGGATGGGAGTGACTGAGAGCGACTGGACCAAGTGCTCGGGGGCTGTGGCTCACAACCGAACCCCAAATCCTAGATTTCTAGAAACCTACATTTTACATATGTGAAAAATGAAACTTAGGGTGGAAAAATGAATTTTCCAAGTGAAGTTAGTGATAGGAACATGGTTAGGGCTTCGGTCCTTTGATTTCACGGAAGACTTTGTTCTATTATTTCAAGTAAGGATCTAATTACTGGGTGTTCTTTGTGCCACAGAGAGCTGATTCATAACACAAACACATAGACTGTGGATTTGGAAAGCATGCGTGTTTCATTTGTAGTGTCATAATCTGGTTTTATGTTACACATTTTAAAAATTTTAGTAATTTAAAGAAAATGGGGTAGTTTTTATTATCTGATATTAGATGGTGGAATCACGGATCATCGTTCAAAATATTAACATTATATATAATAGTATTTAACATATTCTGCCATATTATTTTTCCATTATAGAAACTAACCTTTACTAATCCGTCGCAATTCATGGCTCAATGCACCATGCATACATCTCTATTAAAGCAATGACCACATTTCAGTAGCTTTAGGAGGTTATCTCCTTTGTTATGAGACAGTGCAGGGAATTTGTCTTCTTGACACTTGACATCTGATAAGCTGCACTTAGGAAATGTTTTTTGAAGGATGCAATGAATTTTAAAGGATTACTTCCAGAAATATAATTTAAGAAAATAGGATCAGGCAACATATATGATTTTCAATCACAGTCCAACCTTCCTTTGGAAATTAAATTCATACTTACAACTTTCAATTTGAAGGAACGTAAATTGTAATCATTTCCTATGCACTCATTGGATATTAATAAAAATTCTATTTGTTTTCCATTGAATATATTTTTATCAGTTACTTGATCTAATAGTGATTTTAAAAGCTGCTATAAAATGGTCACTTACCATGTTCAGAATGATTGGCATGCCTTACAAAGAAAATTATTTAGAAACACATCCCTTTATAAGGGTATATTTATGGAGATGTAATTGTTAAAAGTAGGCCATGCTTTTGTTGACTTGCATTATCATATATAATGGTTTTCAAACTTGCGTCTGCATGATAATCACCTGGGAAACTAAATAAAATGCTTGGTCCTAGATCCCATGCTCAGAGAGTCTCATTCAGTAAACCAGTAATCTGCATGCAGCCTTTGATACAGTCTGCAGAACATATTTTTAAAAATCATTGAATTAACAAGACAGTGGCATATCTGTCCATCCCCACAGTGTGGGTTTTTCCACAATGCTGCCTGAAATGAGGAGAACGGAGACCTTCCTATCGATGCTGTATTTAAATATATTCACTATCTTGGAATGAGCCTACTTTCTAAGGAGCGTTGTGCGTATCATCAAAACGTTACTAAAAAAAAAAAACAAACAAAAACAAAAAACAAAAAACAAAACACGTTACTGATATGTTATTCTAGTTGGTTAAAGAAAACAAACACACCTGGAAACCTTATTTTTAATGGTCTAAAATTATAAGACTACCACTTATAGGGGCACTTACTTACATTTCTATTTTTGAACTTTTCAAAACTTGTAATAAAATACTACTTAGCTCGGTTCATATAGATCTTTATAAAATGATGTCCAACATACAGTACTACATGTATCCCCTGTATTTGGCCATTGGGATATGATGAGGGTAAAATAAAGTCATAGACAAGAAAGCACTTTGGGGGAAAAAAAGAACTCTGGTACTCTTGATACACAGGGCATACTGTTTATTGAGTCTGGAGGGCTTGTTGTAGTTCAGTATCATTTTTTAAATTTTTATTTTCAAACATTTATATACTACTATACCAGATTAGGAGGAGGTAGGTAGACTTATATCAGGCAAGTTGCTTTTTAGAACACTAAACTTCAGCTTTTCTATAGTTCATATTCCAGGGTTTCCTCATTGCCCTCTACCCCACAAAAGGAACTATCATAGGCCCAATCCAAATTATTGCTGGACTGGGTTGGGACTCCTAGAAAGATAAAACTGAAGCTACCCGAGGACAGAGTCATGAAAAGGAGATAGAGTAAACCATAAAATAGTATTGTATAACTAAAAAAGCCCTCGATTTTCTTCCTTAAATGTAAAATGGAACTTGATCAATATTACATGGGAAGAAGCCCACGAATGTTGAGGGCAAGGTTGTGACTTTGAAGAACAAAACTCTCTTGTATGCACACTTTCCGGTATGTCTGCAGTGGTGGGGAACAGGGGTTGTGAGAATCCATCCCACTAATGATACAATATTGCAATCTCCTAAAAATCCTTTTAAATGACTGGTTTAAAGAATGAGCAAAATCTGATAAGGGTTAAAATCCAGTAGGATATAGGAATTGTGACCGAGATGACAAGGCATCCGATTGTGCTCATATAAAGAACATTGTGTGCCCGAATTTTTGACTGCTATTCAGATCAAAGCTTTGAGGGATTTTGACCTTTTGAAACAGTATCATGGCAAGAGATCAAAATGTGGAAAAAAGTCAGCTGTGAGGCTGTTCTCTTGCATTTCAAAATCAGGGTTGGCTTGGATAATACCAGAAATTCCTTATAGGTAATACTTTAAACATATATAATTTTAGTGATTTGAAGCAATCTTTTCCCTCACTTTTAAAATATTTTTTATTATGTTAGGGTCTCTTCCCCCATCTAACTGAAATCATATATACTGTGGAAAAGGTATAATATTCATGTGCTTTGTAATTTATTATGGTATTTTATTTTAAACTTGGCCTTAGGTATTTAAATTTAAAAATATATCTATCTGGACGAGTCCAAAAGTTCTATAGTTTTGTCATTGTTTAATAGAGTAAATTATTTTCTTTGCCAGGAGTAAGGGACATTTTATGGCATGTGTAAGTTTATACAGCTCATTCCCATTTCCTGAATATTTTGCTATGTTTCTTTTGACAATTTTTACAATGTCTGAACTATAAGTCCAGATATCTTTTTTTTTTAAGTCCAGATATCTTAAGGCTAAAATTGACATGCCCAGAATCCTTCTCTCCTTGAACACGAGAGTACATGTCTATGTTGTATATTTCTCTATCTATAGTCACAGAATGCCGAAAAAGAGAAAGTGATCATTATGTATTTAACTATTGTATATCATTGATATCCTGGTGAGAGTTTTTAAACTCTTGCCAGACGTGGTTGTAGTATAAAACGCGATCGAAGATAATAAGCCAGTATTTTTAGTAATACCAGAAATACAAATACAGAGATGCAAACGTTAAATGTTCGGTATTAAGACGAACATTTCTTCATTTGTCTTTCAAGCAATGTTTCAAACAGACTCCCTGCTGAGCGTGGAGTCGGGTGTGGGGCTCAATCCAGGACCCTGAGATCATGACCTGAGCCGAAACCAAGAGTCAGGCACTTAACTGAACCACCAAAGCACCCCTGCCAATGATTGTAATTAAAAATGCTCTAAGACCTTTCCATTGACAACCCTTTTCATTGGTTCCTGAAAGTTCTCCAAGCCTAATCAGCCTGATGCCAATTAAAAAACAAACAAATGAATGGTTTTATAAAACCTAGGATTAAAATAAAATCCCTTGACTTATTTTAGATTTCTGTCTTATTCAAGGACTATCTAATTCAGGGACTAACCATCTTGAATTTTAGAGGATGTTTTAGTTAATAGCTTAGGTTAAAGGTTTTATTAGAAAATTCCACGTTATAGCTCAAATAACTTTGGATATTACCTGTATCCTTTTCCTACCTCCAACTAAAGTTGATATTTGAGATTCAGCCTTGTATATCAGCCTAATAGTTTTTATATTATAAGTTCATTATCTACAACAACATAAAATGCCATAGGCATTGAAAATTTAAGAGACAGGAACTGAGTTAACTATTGGACACTCTCATGCCTTATTTATAAAAAGGAAGGTCTGAATTGGGGAGATTTCCATAGTGTACCTCCAGTTCTAAATGCCTGTGATATATTTCTCTTTGCTTGAAATTTTATATAAAACTCTGGAGTAATTGGTGAAGAGATTCCAACTATCTCTGCTATAGCAATCTCACAGTCAGCTGGAAGATGGTAATGAAAATAAAGTTCTCTTCCTGTAAAAATAAGACTGACTTCTGAAATGAGTACATTTAACTCATCACAAATACCCTGTATTTAAAAAACTCTGAAGATAAAATACTCAGCATCTATGTGATACATCTGTTCTCTACTGAAAATAAACAAAATAACACATAAAGAAAAATACACATTTTCATGTATTCCTAAAGAACGTGTTTCAGGTGCCTGGGTGGCTCAGTGGGGTTAAGCCTCTGCTTTCAGCTCAGGTCATGATCTCAGGATCTTGGGATGGAGGCCACATCGGGCTCTCTACTCAGCAGGGAGCCTGCTTCCTCCTCTCTCTCTGCCTGCCTCTGCCTACTTGTGATCTCTCTCTGTCAAATAAATAAATAAAATCTTTAAAAAAATGTGTTTCATTACTTCATGTCAGATGGTGTGTAGAGAAAGGTCAGGTGGATCAGAATAAATAAATGTCATTGCTTCTTAAATTTTTACAGATGCAGTTAATTCATACAGTTGCTCAAAATCTGTGTTTAATATGAATCCTGAATCCAGCATGAATCTCTTCTTTATGGCAATTTGTACAAAAGATAATATGAAGTGAGGGGCAAAATATATGAAATTGGACAGAGAGTTTTATAGAATAAACTTTCTTAATTGTTATGCAATATTTTATTTCAAATAGGAGAATTACTTCTATTTTTGATGTCTTTTGAATATGAACTCTAAATGTGATCATGATTCTGATGTTGTTATCTTTTTAAGAAAGTTATATTGCCTTATGATTAGTATCAAAACCAGACAGTAATTAATAATGAAATTTAGTTATCAAGCCACTCTCATGAACTTTAGCACTCACTCATGTTCTGCTTAGCTATGATAATTCCTCTGCCCTTGGTTATGGGATAGAGTATTGTATTACTTTTGATTAATTACCCACCTTCCTTTGTGAGCACTTGATTTTTTACCCCAGGTTTCTCATAAAGTTCAGAATATAAATTCTTTCTGTTGCTTAGAGTTGTAAACCCTTACACCATCAGATATTTGAGCCTTGTGCTACCATGTCTGTGGAGATGGTTTTAAGCTTAGCTACCAATTATCAGTTAAAGCTGTTGCTATGATTATGTAGTATATTTTAAACTGTAGAACCACAGTTCTTCCATACCCATTAAAAGTCAATTGATCACTCTAAAGTTATATATATAAATATGACACAACAAAAAATTCTGATCCACAGTTATCAACCTGATGAGATTTTTTTTTTTTTAATCGGGTGTATACCATTTGCATTGACATGGATGGAACTAGAGGGGATTATGCTGAGTGAAGTAAGTCAATCAGAGAAAGATAATCATCATAGTTTCACTCATATGTGGAACATAAGCAATAGCACAGAGGACTATAGGGGAAGGAAGGGAAATCCAAAGGGGGAGGAATCAGAGAGGGAGATGAACCATGAGAGACTGTGGACCCCGGGAAACAATCTGAGGGTTTCAGAGGGGAGGGAGTAACTGGATGATGAGTATTGAGAAGGGCTCATGTGATGAACACTGGGTGTTATGCTTAACTAATGAATCATTGAATACTTACCTCAAAAACCAATTATGTACTATACAGTGGCTAACTGAACATAATAAAAAATTCAAAAAAATTTTTGATTGATTTTTCCCAAATTTAATTAGAGTTTATCAGGAGCTGAAGGGCATTAAAGATGGTCATATGCCATTGTGTGCATTTTCAATCTTCTTCTGACTTCATATATGCATGTGTGTATATATAAACTCACCCTCCACTTAAAGGAAATTCACCATTCAGAATTCTGAACAGGTATAGCAACAAGTGAACATACCTACTAAGAGTGGGATAAGGGAACATTGACACTTGGCTTTACATTTTTGCTCTGCCACATACAAGTCTGCCTCAAAATTTTACTTCTCATCAATAAAATGGGAATAATAATAGTATTCACTCTTCGGTCCATGAGGTTAATGGCAACTACCACTTAATAAGCCTGGATTGCATGTACTATTCTAAGCATTTTAAGTAAGATAATGAATGCAAAGCACTTAGCATAATTCCGGGGGCATGCAAAGAGCTTTGTAATTGGTAGGTATTCATACCGGCATGAAAATGATAAGCTAAAGTAGGTAACTGATTCTTCATAACTTCAATCTTATAGTAAATATTTTTAAATGTTCCGATAGTAGAATATCTCACATGGCCATAAGTAGAAATCTGTAACCCCAAAGAACTTATAAAGTCAAGGATATTTAAATAATTGATTAGAAAAATGAAAGATGCAGTTAAGAATATAGCCAAAATAAAAGAAAAAGGGCCAGCACTCACAAAGTTAATTCAAAATGTAAGAGCCAGGAGTAAAGACAACTAGTTAACCCTGTGAATCCGTAGACAGTGGTTGATATGTTTCCTTTCATTGTATGCACTTTTATATTCTTTAAACAGGCTTAAATGTACATATATTTCTTTTCTGAAATGTGTTTTTAAACAAAAACATGGTCTTGAAATATGTAGAGATTGTTGTTCCAATTTTATTAAGGATGTCAAGAGTGGGACCGCAGAGGGAGGGGGCTTGGGTGAGTATGTATGTTGCACAGTCATGAAGCCAGCCCTGTTTGCAACACCCTTGTGAGAGGTGCATTATTCCCATTTTGCCTACAGAGAAATGAAATCAAAGTTCCGAGAGACAAATGAACCTACTGTAAATGCTAGCGGTAGTACGTGAACTGTGGATGTGGGGTTTGAGAATTGTGGAGCCTGACTCAAAAACTCCCACTTTTAATCACTGTAAGAAATCTAAATGTACTCTTTTCCAGTTTTACTGGTTAGTTAACTGACAGATCAAGGGAATAGTATTTAAAAACAAATGTACTTATTTTCATGAGGACACATGAAAGTCATTTCCAATATACTGATAATTAAAATGGAAGTGGGTGGGGGAATGGATGAAATAAATAAAGGGAGTTAAGAGTACATCTGTATTGAGGAGCACTGAGAGATGTATAGAATTCTTGAACCATTTTATTATACATCTGAAACGGATATAACACTGTATGTTAATTTTACTTGAGTAAGTAATAGTGGGGAAGGCGACTGAATGAGGGTTTCCTTAGGTGGACTCAAAGTTTGTTGAGTTTCACTCAAACTCTGTTATATTCTAATTTCGACCCTGCTCCATTCAACATTTTAATGGAGGCATTAAGTCATTCGTAGTAGATTTCCAGCTGCCCTAATGTTCAGTTATTTTAATATATTTGGAAGACATAATGCCATAGTTCTAAAGATACATGGGTGATAGACCTAAAACAACCATTTGAGCAGAAAAATTCTGAAAGTTTTCTCTGCCTGCAAACAGTGTTTTGCAGAAAATGTTTTGTTGTAGAAAGCTGTAAAATAGAAAGCATACAGAAATATATATTCCGTAATAGAAATTATCTGTGCTTTGTCTGCTGAAACATAGCCACCATTTGTGTTGTTTACTCAGTACTATAATGTAAATATTTTCCAGTGACATTGAAAATATTTGAAACGCGTACAATAACTCTGTCACATGCATGCGCTATAATTTATTTAAGCCAAGTGCCTGCTGACATTAGGTTGTTTCCAGCATTTTTCCATTATACCTTATCCTGTGAATGGGGATAAGTGTTATATGCAGCCTGTAGCAGTAGACACATTTAAATGTGAGGGTACTGGCTGAGGGAAATTTGTTTTTGTAACATTTAAAAAGAAACTGCCTTGATTACTGTATGTTCAGTGCAGGTGACCATTTTTGCATACTTAGAATTTTCATGTGGCTCTCAGCCTGTCCAAATTATGTATGTGTTTGTCACCTTCACCACTATACTGTAAGTTCCTTAAAATCAAGATTCCATTTTATTCATTTCTGAATGTTCTATAGTGATACATATATAATACAGACTGGAATTTAATTAAAACATGATTCAGCTGCTGAGTAACTCTTAGAATTTTAGATTGCTTTAATTAAATGTGATGTCCAAAGTCAGGAAACCAACTCTAGCAAATACCTGGTATTTTAAAACTTGGAAATAAATTTATCAGAGTCGTGATTATCAATCTTCAGATCTTTAAGACTATGAGATAGAAACAATACTCAATTTACACTGTGTTGGTTCAAGATTCAAAACAAACTTTAAATGAACCAAGTCATAATAAGGGAGGCTTCTACTACATGTAAAAACTTTGCCAATGGGAAGATTGGCTGCCATATTCCGGAAGGAGTTATCTGCTTCTGGGAGTAGTAAATCCTACAGTAAGTGAAAGGTTAAACTAAATGACCACCATAGTCCCTTCTTGTCTAGTATTTCTAATGATTCTAACACATAATTAAGTATTTACAGCCAATAACTAAAAGCCAGGGACCGATTTAGTACATGACTGTTTGGTTTTTATTCTGATTATATGGAATAAACTATTGAAAGTATTTATTAATTTGTTATAGATAACAAATTTTATCCTGTGGTTACAGGGTCAATGAACCTTTTTTTTTTTTGCATTCTTCCATCCCAAAGGAAATAAAGGAGTGTTTTCAATTATGGTACAGTAATGACTGTAGTGTAGAACAATTACAGATTTATGTCTTACTGTTATTTTATTAAATATGATTGCTTTTTCTTAAAAGGTTTGCTATATTTCTAAATGCTTTTTTGTAGTGTATGATATTGCCATTTCTCCTTACCTTATTCTCAGTGAGCCCATCTATCCATTTTCATAAGTATCAATGAGAAATTGTTATATATAATACTACAAAAATTAACTTCACAGTCAAATATCCAGTAGCACACATGCTTCATAACATTAGAAACAACTGTAAACCATATGTTTGCATTTTCAGAATTTCTGCATTCTGGTACCTCCACATACAAAATTAGAAAATTTCCCCTTGAACTGTATTCTTTTCAAGCCGTCATTGCATGCAAAACACTTGTTCATGGTTAAAAAATACTCTGAAAAAATTAAATGCTCTTGGAATCCTCCTTAAAAATGACATTTTTGAAATTAAAGTTTAACTTAATTTCACCATGCTAGGATCATTTGGGGTTAAGGACAATTAGGTTTGATGTTACATCTTAAGCATTTTTTAACAGCTGTGTTACTTCCTGCCTTCATTTTGATGTATCTTGTCAATGGACTATGTAATTATTGTTTGAGGCTCAATGATGGATTCTAAATAATGAATCTATGGTGATCTTAAAGATAATAAAACTGATCTTGACACAGGCAAAACAGTACCTGTTAATGTCCTTTAAAAAACTATTTAGGTTACCAAAATAGAAGTCTCTAAGGCCTCAACATATGTAAGGGTAACACTTCTAAAATGTATTTGTCAAAAGCAATTTTTATACAATGCATCGTGACAAAAGATTTCATTACTCCACTGTCAAATTGCCTCTGTAAGCTGCAATAAGAAGATCCTGAGGCTTTTCTGATTTCCTCCCATTGAAGGCATCAGTCATGTCTGAGGCACAGAGGTTATCCCAAATCCTTTCCGTATTTCTTGGCAATTTCCGGAAAGTCAGTCAAAGTCATCCTCACCTCAACCAGATCCCTGGCTCTGTGCATATCAGGTTAACTGTAAGTGAATCTAATGCAGACCTGTTTGGGTCTCTTTGTAAATAGGTCTTCCAAATGATTTCAATTACTAGAAGGGTGATAATGATTAACATCTCAATAGGTAGGTATTCAGTTCTAATAACAGAAGGGCTGTGAGACAGAGTTGGTGGTTGAGGAAGGAAGGGAGGGTGTCTCCCCATTATGGGTAATTATCAAATGGGTGATGCCCTTTACTGAGGTGATAGTCTCTCATGATTTGACTCACACATTGTATTATTCCAAGGAGTGGTGATCTGGGCTTAAACTGGGTGTGGTGCATGGGCAATGAATCTTGGAACACTGAAAAAATAAAATAAATTTAAAGTAAAAATAAAAAGATAATTTTTTAAAGTGTGAACACAAAGTTAGCGTGATTCTAAACCAGGAAGTATCTTTAATGCTAACTTCGGAGACTCAAATATTTTAACATACTCAGTTAAACAAAGGTGGTGTCTTTTCTAGCTTTTGAATAACATTCAGCTTAAATGTACTGGACTAATAGGCACTTTATGTTAACATTTTAATGTAATTTTAAAGGACATTGTACTTACTTGATTAAAAAGTCACTTATTGTAAAGTTCAAATGATTTTATTTAAAAATGTATGGACTATATTTACTATATAATAGCAAAGATGCATTCAGTACACTAATAAACATCTGTAGTCAGCCAAGGCATTAATGTGATAAACACTTTAAATAGCATGTTTAATTAACTGTCAGAGTGACACTATAAGTTTTGTTCTTTTGCCCTTCCCTGTTTATTTTCCATTGCTTGACCAATAAATTGAAGAGACACTCAGTTTACTTCTGGTTTTGAGATTACTTTCCTTTGTGATTTAAGTCAACATAACTTAAGTCAGATAAAACAATTTGATTTGGGTTCAATATGGTGCTATTTTGATCTGAAGGTCAATTTACCAACAAGCAGGAACAGTTTCTCATTATTTTCCTTCACCACTCCAAGCAGGCTTTACTGAAGTCTTTCAAGCAGTGTGTGACCTCTGTTTCAATACTTCTCACAGATTTCACAGGCTGTCACCACCACTCAGCCATCACTAACACAGACAACTGTAATGGAAACGGTAACTATGGTGACCACGCGGGAACAAATTCTGGTAAAGCATGCCCAAGAGGAGCTGCCACCGCCACCTCCCCAAAAGAAGAGGCAGATTATTGTGGATTCCGAAATTAGGAAAAGGTGAGAGGCTCTTATTCATGGCTTTATCCTCAAGCAAAAAATAATTTTTAAGCAGGAAAACTCATTTATAGCTGTTTAGATGGCAATGTTTTTAACTTAAACAATATTTCCAGAAGCCTCAGGTGCTGTCATGTCAGTTCAGTTAGAAAATCGTGAAATAAATCTCAAATTTTGCCCAAGGAATCACCATCCTTGCAAGAACTGATGCTCAGTGGAAATATTGTTTTCTGGATTAAAAGAAGAAACCACACGTGATGAACTAACATGGACTCATTTTATCCTGAAAGTTTCGTTCTTTTTTTTCTTACAAAGAGCCTATTTGTTCAGTGCCTCCTTTTGCATTAAATGTCTTTTCCCCCCAGTAATGGAAAGTACATTTTCATGAAGAAGAAGTACACATATAATAGTTGAGATCTATTCGGCTAGTTTACAAGAACATAATGTCTCAATCTGTACATCCTAAATCAGGAGTAATTGCAGAATAGATTTCCTGTTATTTGATATTTTTAAAGTCTTATCTTGAAGGTGTTAGAATTTTTAACTCATCTTTTTGTGGATATTTTCAACTAGACATTATAGATAAGTTAGATTTTATGTATATCAGTGGCTATATTAAAATGAGAATAAAATTACATAAATGCAAAACTAGCATGAAAGTCATAAAAAGGTAAAGTTTCTTTTTCATCCCAATTATTATCATGCTAAGGTTAAGAAAGAACATTAAAATCTGCCTTATGTTTCTAAGCAGCATATGTTTAGGAATGCATGGAACACTTGACATTAGAATTTATGTATACAAGCATGTAGAAGTATAAGAAGAACGCATAACTAAAAATATCACATCAAATGTTCTAGGCAAAGGAAAAAAAAACACCTAGAGAAGTTACTCAAGTATATTATTTGGGACTTTTCAATACTTCTCTTTTCATCCGTAATTTATAACCTGCTTTCATAGTTATGCAGTTAACTGCGAGGCTTTTCTCCCTGGTTATGTCTATGTGGCTGAGTCGTCAACAAACTAAAGCCAGCAGACTAAATCCACCTTGCTGCCAGTTTTTGTATGGCTCATGAGCTGAGAATTATTTTTACACATTTAAACAGTTAAAAATAATCAAAAGAAGAAGAATATTTCCTGATATGTGATAATTATATGAAATTCAGACGACATTGTTCATAAAGAAAGTTTTATCGAAACATAGCCACGGTCATTTATTTATATATCATCTGAGGTTGCTTTCACATTGCAAAGGCAGGGTTGGGTAGTTGTCACAGAGACTGTATGGCCCACAAAGCCTTAAAATATTTACTATTTGGCCCTTCATAGAAGAAGGGCCCCTGGTTCTAGTCAAATGGTTCTCTGAATCTTTAAGAGTTAGCATTCTATTTGGGGCAACAATTTTCAAGGCTTCTACTTATGGTAGTAGTTGAAATTTTAACATTGATGGAGGGAAAACATAATAGCAAAAATAAATCTGTAAAGCTCTTTGTGAATCTGTTTTTTATTAACCCAATAGCATGGGTGTTAATTTCACATCATGTTAAATCTGTGTCTGCAGACAATGCTTAGTGGCGACGTGGATTTATGGATCCTTTGCAACAACCCAACAGTTCTCCCCAATTTTCCAAGGAGAGCAGTATGGAAACCTAGTTGTCTTACCCTCCTAATATGTTCAAGATTCTCCTAATGCAGAAATTAGCAGAGCGAGTTGATTCAAGTCAGTCTCTCCCTTGGCTCCTGCCAAGCATATTCTTGGCTTGTGTTTGGGGAATGTATTTGGTTAAGAAAAAAATGTGTTTTATTACTTTTTTGTTTTCAGGAAAGTGTGGCTTGTGATAAAATATTTTGTCTTTTTTTAAGATTTTATGTATTTGTCTGACAGAGAGATCACAAATAAGCAGAGAGGCAGGCAGAGAAAGAAGGGGAAGCAGGCTCCCCGCCAAGCCCGAAGCGGGCCTTGATCCTAGGACCCTGAGATCATGACCTGAGCCAATGGCAGAGGCTTAACGCTCTGAGCCACCAGGCACCCAAATATTTTGTCTCTTAAATTCTGTTTGCATCGTATGCTGTGAGCAACTTTTTAAGTGCATGAAATGAGATGACCAATGGAGAACATAAAATATACATTACTTAAACAAAAACTAACACTTGTTGATGGTTTTGTTACGTGCTTAGCACTAGATTAAATGCTTTATCTGCATAGTGTATTTATTCTTCCCAATTACCCTACAGTATAAGTATAGCTATTATTACTATTATACACAGCCACAGAGTACCTGAGCCCAGATTTCAACTGAGGGAGACTACTATAGAACCTAGACAGGATACTAAAATGTTTCTTCAGCAGATATGTGACTAAGGTGATCTTGTATCTTGTTTTTCCTAAATCCATCCCAGGTTATACCTTTGTGACATCATAATTACATATAACACCAGCTTTCACTCTCACATGTGTCCAGATTTGGACAGTACAATAACATGGATCCTTTATATAAGACTCTTGATTGATAAATTTCTACTGAACAAAGAACACAAACAAGTGAAAATTTAGGACAATTTAATGCAGTAAGTGATAATTGTCTACAGGATGGAATCTGGTTAAAATATTGTAATGGTTCAAGAAGCATCATACAAACATGTCTATAAGCTTCATGGTAGCTAGTTTCCATTTCTGGTCCTGTGTGAGAACTCCTATCATTTAACTGTCAAGATTGTAGTTTTGACCATCTATTAAATGCTCATCTTTTAAAAATGATATCCTTCAGCTTCTCTGACACACTACTTGCTCCATCCCTACCACAGACTTGCTTTCTAACAAAAAGGTCTAGGACCTTGCCTAATCATGGTAGTATATCATAAATTCATATTTTTTGCCTCTTTGGATTTCTTTATTCACATTGCTTCCTTACATTGAGCCAAGTCTGGCTTTAAGTGAATGACTGCCAGATCATACTTAGAGCTCTAGATCTGACTTTCTCTCCCTTAAATTTCATTTTTATTTCTTTAAAACTGTGTTCTTCTACTTGTATATCTAGTCAGTGCTTTACTTTTTTTTAAATCAAATTCAAACAGCTGTTGCCTCCATTTAACCACACCTAGTTACTCATACATTATACAGGTATTTTACTTATTATAATTTGTTGTCTGTGCATCTAAAGTAGGGGAAAATATTGGAGAAAGTGTGGACTTTGGAATCAGAAATACTCAAGTTTGAAACCTGCCTGTTTTAACTACTGGCTTGTGATCCCAGGAAAACTTCCTAATTCCTGTACCTCAAATTCACTCTCCTCACTTTATAAAATACTAACAGTGAGAATTAAGTAAGAAGCATTTGCTATAGTCTGTAAGGTAAGAACAATTCAGGAAATACAATAGCTGTTATTCTTGTTGTTTGGTTATGGTGGGCATGACAGGAATTGTGGTAGGCCTGGCAGAGGTGATAGACACAGTGGAGGTCGTGGTAGAGACACTGGTGGTCCAAGTGGTGATGGTGGTAGAGGTGGCAGTGGTACCAGGGATGGAAACGGTGATCATGTGCCATTGGTGATAAAAGATTCCACTGATAAAAAACATCATCTCAAAGTTAAAGAATATAACAAAAAATTGCCTTCTCAGCTTCCTCGTCAAAACAGAATTTACTGACCTGACTTCTCTATTTCTGTCCCTCTTTGATCTCTTACCTTGCCCTTATTTATTACTATTGATATATTATTGGGTGAGACTTGGCCTTTTCTGCTTAATCTACCTCAAATTAATATATCTAAAATGTGACATTAAAAATATTTTTTTATTTATTTGAGAGAGAGAGGGAGTGCATGAGCATGAGGTGGGGTGGGGAGCAAATGGAGAGGGAGAAGCAGACTCCCCAATATGCAGAGAGCCCCACATGGGGCTGGCTCCCAGGACCCTGAGATCATGATCTGAGCTGAAGGCAGACATGTAACCAACTGAGCGACCTAGGCGCCCCTAAAGTGGGGCTTTTAGGCTGATCCTCCAGACCTGAGATCCTTGTAACTCCAGTTGCCCCCCAAATAAAGTGCAAATAACTTCTTATGATATTCTATGTTATTGTCCCAGAAATTGTATTTACAGCTTTCCCAGAGTCTTTCCACCTCAGCCAGTACATTATATTAAATGCTTTATTTTTTTAAAGATTTATTTATTTTAGAAAGAGAGAATGTGTACACAAGTAGGGGGAGGGGCAGAGAGAGAGAGCAAGAGAGAGAATCCCAAAGTTGACCCTCTATTGAGCTTGGAGCCTGACATGGGGCTCCATCCCAGAACTCCAAGATCATGACCTGAGCCTAAGTGAAAAGTTGACTGCTCAACTGACTGAGCTACTCAGACAACTTTACATTAAATTCTTTCGCTATATGCCTTAATGTCACCTACATAAATTTTTCTCATCACCTATTACAACAAAGAAGTCCTGTTATTATCCTTCTTTATGTTTTAACTAGATTCCATATATAGTACCATGCATATAATAATCAATGACAATTTATTGAAAGAATGAATAATGGAGTTCAATTAATTGAGATAAATAAAAATTTATATTCCAATCTTTGCACTTCAGAATTTTACCTAGTTCTTCATGGAATTGTTCTTAATAAGAAGCAAATGGACATTTTAATAGTCTTTATTAATTCTTTACCCATTAGGATACCATAATTTTGCTCAAAACTATTAAGGGATTTAAAATTCATCTTTGTATCACACCAGTTTTTTTTAAATATCTAAGATGTTTAGTTGATTCCTTAATAATTGTATAGTTTCTACTTTTGTTGTATTTACTGCATAAATCGTCCTCCTTACACTAAGAGATACAAAAGTGCTAATAATCTTGGGTCACAGGGTAATTATTTTTAACCATAATTTGTCCCTGCAGTTCAGTGATATTATTTTACATATAGGTAATTATTGGAGTATGGAACTCAGACTATGTTAAAGCTAGATCTATTACCTAGTTAATTGGAATTTATTGAAGAGATTAGTTCCTAATCACGTAGCAGTTATTTTAAGAGACTTCCACAACAGCTTTCATTTACATTTTTGTATCAACCAGGTGAAACCAATTGCAAATTGAACCTTTTTTTAACTAAATGCCATCTCAATAAAGATGATTTTCCCGAGTACAGTGTTAATAAATGAGTATCTTTGACCTGAAGGGAAGTATAGAGACATTTACAAATACCTAAATTCACTTAGTCTCTTTCTCTTCTCCAGGCTAACCAGACTGAGGGTGAAGTTTGCTTTCTCTGTTTCTTACACGCTTACTAAAAGGCAGAATACATTGCCTGGGCAATTGCACACCTGAATTATTATTTTAGTTTTTAGTTTTCTGCTTAATCATTTTTTGTGTTTTCTTTCTTTTTATGTCTGTTGACTGATAATTCATTTATGTCACATAGTTGGGAGGAAGTTGGATAAGTGTTAGGTAAGACCCTTTCTAAAAAACTAGATAGAGAGACTCTTTCTGTAGTTTTATAAGATTACCCCCTCAAATATTTTTGTGTTGGATATTTATTTTCACTTTGATTCCCAAATTATAATTTGGAAGTCAAAAACTAAAACACTTTATTTTATTTCAAGAATCTGTTTAGATATCTAATATGTCTAAGCTATTTTTTTATTATTTTCTGTATGATACATTGATCCTAAAACACTCAGGGTATTGGTCTCAGCAATAACATTTTGACCTTTGGCATGGCCCAGAAAAATGAAACTTTGCATCTTTTACCTAAGGAGATGAGACTGTAGACTTGTCTACAGTTACAGGTTAATTGAAATCCAGAAAGGTTAAATAACTTGCTTTCAGTTGCAAAATAAGGACTAGTGCTGAGTCTTCTCATTTCTATTCCAGTGTTATAGTTGCAGTGGCCTGCTTCTTTTTATGTATTAGAGTCAAATGACCTTGGTAATAGACTCAAATTTCAGTTTAGAAACTGTCTTTGGTGAAGAATAGAAACCTTACGTATCACCTTCAGATAGTCCAAAAGATAACCACCTATTTTAGATTCTTAAAATTATTTTGTCATATAAGTCAAGCATAAGTCAATAAATATGTTTTGGGGAATGTAGGCATGTGAATTCTAGAGGCATACTAAATGACCAGAGAACACTTAGAGCAGCGACATTCTTAGTGTTGTGCATGAAACAGCAGCATCACTTGGGAATATATTAGAAATGCAGATTTGGGGGGCCTACCCCAACTTTACTGTATCAGAAACTCTTCAGGTAGGCCTAGGAATCTTTGATACAATCCTAGGTCATTCTTATAAGCTGTAAAGTTTGAGAACCCTTGGACATAAACAGTGGTTCTCATATAGTAGCATGAATCAGAAGAATCATCTGGAGAGCTTATGAAAACACAGATTACTTGTCCCTACCAGAGTTTCAGTAGATCTGGAATGGTGCCTTGAGAGTCTTAATTCCCAACAGGTTTCCAGGTTATGCTGATGCTTCTGGTTCAGAGCCCACATATTGTAGATCAGTGCACTGGAGCATCATCTCAGCTACAACCCGACTCTTGCTTCTTTTTCCCCAAACCAACCTCAGTGAGAGGAACCATCAACTCCCAATTAGGCTAAGTGATGCTCCCATTCCATCTTGTGACACCTCTTTTGCTTTATGGTGAAATGATCTATTCATAAGCCTTTTTGGCCCACTTGACTTAAAGCTTCCCTGGACCAGGGTCCACATCTTAGTCCTTACCTGGTATGGGCTCTTCGATATGGTCAATGCCAGATACATGCTATAAACTGAAACACATTATAATGGAAACTAGTCTCATGATACACTACACAGCAGCTGTATGAAAATGTGTTCTTCAAGAATGTAAGTCATAGAGGGATGCCAACAGGGAGAAAGACAGGGCCCTATTTCCAGAAATGGGACTTGCAGTTTTATTTGTCCCCAGTGTGACGAAGATGATAGTCATATTTATTATTTATTCATCCCAAAGAAGAAGCATAGCTGAGTGCCAAGAAAAGATGATTTTTAATCAGAAGATCTGAACTACCTCTAACTACCTCTAATACAGCCCCAAAACTGTAGTCATCTATATCAAGCCCTGAAAGTGCTCTCAGCAGGATCACCAGAGAGCTCTGTAATTGCTGGCTTCAAAGGTCCCTCTTCAGTTCTTGTCCTTTTTGACCTTTGTACTGTGCTTGGCAGTGATGATTAGTCCTTTCTTGAAATTTTCCTCTCCCTTGGTTTCTAGGACATTGTTTCTTCTTTCTTTTCTCCTCCTCACTTTCTAACTATGGTTTCTCAGTCTCCTCCTCTTAGCTCATCAGTAGCCTCCACAAGATTTTTGCTATCATTTTCTTCTTACAACATGTTCTTTCCCAAGGCAGTATCATTTGTAGTCTTTTTTTAAAAAAGATTTTATTTATTTATTTGACAGAGAGAGAGATCACAAGTAGGCAGAGATGCAGGCAGAGAGAGAGGAGGAAACAGGCTCCCCGGTGAACAGAGAGCCTGATGGGGGCCTCGATCCCAGGACCCCGAGATCATGACCTGAGCCAAAGGCAGAGGCTTTAACCCACTGAGCCACCCAGGTGCCCAAGTGTCTTGTCTCTATTGGCCATTGATATATGATGATTTCCAAATGAGTATCTCTAACTTGACCTCCCTCCTAATGCTCAGATGCGTGTTATCTACATGTTTATTGGGCATTTACACCTGGCTTTCTTGCAAAAGTTTGAAGTGTGATTCTGTAGTTGGATTGCAGAATTTTAGAGAGCACCATTCATGTCATAATTTCTACAAGTAGCACCTTCTGGAGTTGTGCAGTGTACATGTGTAGCCATGTACAGTGGTCCTGATATCTGCCACCCCAATAAATCTGTCCAAGTACACCTAAATTTTCTTCCCTTTGTCCTTTCCTTTATATCTAGCCTGTCTTCTTCCTACTTTAGTTTCTGATAATTTTCTGCCTGAAATTCTTAACTCATTCCTCTGCCTCTACTTTCACTCTTCTTGTTTGTACACTTTACAGCCTCCTGAGGGCTGTCTGAAAATGCAATTTTAATTATATCATTCCTCTACCCATAATTCTTGAAATGCATGGCACAAAAATTCCTTTCTGATCTCAAGCTGCCTAGCTCTCCAGCTTCACTCTCTTTGTCCTGCCCATTTCTTTGTATGCCAGCGTTCCTCAAAATAGTCCACAAACTGTGCATCACCAGGGCACTGTGAGATAAGGAGCTTGGGCTAGAATATAAATCAATGCACTGCTTCCTTTGTCCAGAAGGTTTTGCAATTAAAAAGAAATCAGATGAAGTAGTATGCTTTGTGACTTAGTGGATTTATACTCTGGTGACTTTTCTTGTCACAGACTACTAACAAATAGTTCACAGATTGGCCCCAAACTGCATTTCGAGTGACATTGCCCTCTGCTCAGCTTTAATTAACCACTCTCTGATCTCCAAACATTCCATGTTCCTTCAAGCTTCTCTTTCTTTGCACCTATCATTCTTTCTACCTAAGGTTCTCTTTTCATCAGTTTCCCCTTTCCTACATTCACATTCCTTGCCCCTCAACACCCCCCCCGCCCCTCCCTGGTACCTTCTTTAGCCTTGTTAATACTTCCATGAAAACACTTGCAGAATATTACTGTAAAGATTCTGGTTTTACACCTCTGCATCTCCAGTAAACTCCTTGAGGCCAGGAGTCCTTTATTTTCAACAGTAGACCTACAGTGTTTGACCTAGAACTTAGCACATCACAGGTATTCACTAAATATTCATGGGATATTGAATGGATATTTTGTCAGTCTTTTTTTTTAAGATTTTATTTATTTATTTGACAGAGAGAAACACAGCTAGAGAGGGAACACAAGCAGAGGGACTGAGAGAGGGAGAAGCAGGCTTCCCGCCAAGCAGGAAGCCCGATGTGGGGCTTGATCCCGGGTCTCCAGGATCAGGACCCGAGCCGAAAGCAGTCGACTAACCAACTGAGCCACCCAGGCGCCCCATATTTTGTCAGTCTTATTAGGAAAACAGAAACCAATCTTGGTGTTTCAAAGAAAGGAAACCTAGTACAGTGAATTGGTCAAGGAGTTGGTGGAAGACTGGGAAGCACCGGGGATAGTGAGGCAATGCCAAACTTGGCAACGGCAGGAAGCTCTGATTCCCCAGAGCTCCAGGAGCAATGTAGGGAGAGGATATTCTCAGAGCTCCAAAGCTGGAGCCTTCCAACAGTCAGGGCTGTGGAGCAGAAGTTTGACCAATGGAGGGAGGGGGCATCTAAAGGAAGCTAACCCACAGTGGAGATGTAACCAAAAGTAGAGTTCAGAGGAAAAACTCCTTGCCATCTTCCTTCCCTCCTCAAATATTCTGGACAAACTGGACAAACCTAACTGGAAGCCAGAGGCCAGGAAATGGTGGGAAATGGATGTCCCTCAGGTGCAGAGAGGACAAGAGAAGTGTGGTGAATGGATTTGAGAGCAGATGGGCCTCTGACTGCCCTGGTTGGTTCTGGACTTGGATCTTCTACTCAAAGGCTATGTGACTAAAGGAAGTCACTGAACCTCACTCAGTATCTATTTCTTCATCTCTGAAATGCAACTTATATAACTTTCCCTGTTTGCCCTCACACTGTGGAAATTTTATTATGTGTGTCTCTCTTGTTGATTGTTTAGGTAAAAATGCACATCCTTTTCCCAGGAGAAGGCTGAATTCCCAATTACTAATTTAGAACAGTTGTCTTCCCATTACTACATTTGTGTTATAATGGAAAATATTCTTCTTCTGACATCTTCTGAGAATATTCTTATTCTTCTTTCTTCCCTGGTCAGAAACTTGTAACTCTATAAATCAATATACATTATGCTACCACATACTGGTAAAATTTCACCTAGCTCCTATGGACTGAATTGTGTATTTCATGTATTGAAGCCCTAACTCCAATTTGATAGCCTTTGGGAATGTGGTATTTGGGCAATAATCAAGTTTAGATGAAGGGATGAGGATGGGGCCCTCATTCGGAGATTAGTACCCTTCTACGAAAGGACACCTGACAGCTTGCTCTCTTTTTCCCTGCTACACTGTGACAAGATGACCACCTACAAACCATGAAGAGAGCTCTCACCAGAAAGTGACCATGCTGGCACTTTTATCTTGAACTTTTGGCTTCTAGAACTCTGAGAAAACAAATTTCTGTTGTTTAAGCCACTCAGTGTCTAATGTTTTGTTATGTTGGCCTGAGTTAACTAAGACCCCGGCTTGTGTAGAGCAGTGAGTTTTTCTTTGTGTTTTAACTAAAGTTCGTAGAGATGCTCACTAAAAGAAATAGTTGGATTGAAACAACTCATGATGTTAGGGAAGTGGCAGTGGGGCAGTGAGTACACGCCAGATTTTAATGGCTTTCTGCATTGCACTAGATCATCTCTGAACCTTGACTGGAAGTTATTTAAACTTTAAAGACCCACAACATAAAAGCATGTTGAAGTCCTTTAAACTCAGTGAGCTTTCACACTGAGAGTCTTTAAACTTTAAATTGCCTCCCACAGGGTCCAAGGCACCATCCAGTGTGTGGAGGGGTTCTTTGAACACTCCTATAGTTAGTATGAGTCCACCGTGTTTCAAGCATATAGTGACAACAAAGTTAGTTTTCTTTCTAATTTCCATATTCCTTCAGCCAATTATCTAATAGATTGCTATGATTTATCAGGCACTTCAGTTGCTATATTTGAACTGTACTTCATCCTTCGCTCATGAAGTGTGCACTGTAATGTAAGCTATGTCATGAACAAGTACCGATAAAATGTTAGAAAAGTCGTAAGGAAGACAAGTTTATTTCCTGTTTGGAGTTGGTCATGGAAAGCTCAGGGAAATTAACATCTGTGTAGACATTCAAAGGATAGGGGTATGTGGACTCAAGGTGAAGAGAAAGGATATTTCAAATACAGGCTGTCCTGCAAGCCTGTATACAATTGGCACTTACACAGGGTTGTGTTTCTGTTTGCTTAAAGCAGAAGTATGAGGTTTCGGAAAGAGGGAAGTAAGGGATGAGGTTAAAAGGGTAGATTGAGTTCACTGAAAAAGGTATTCATCACCAGACTAAGGAATGTAGACTTTAATCTGTCATGGGAAGTGGCATAATCCAATGCATATTTTTGAGAGATAGCAAAGCAATATAGTTATTATGAACTATACCATTTTGACCCTTCCTGAGTGTTGGTAGAGATAGACCATCTCAACTGTACTCTCTATAGAGCTTGCTCTGTTAAGAGCCAGACAGAAACTATTTTAGACATTGAGCACCATGTACTTTCCTTTGCAAGTACTCAACTCTGCTGCTATAGTGAAAAAGCAGCCATAAACAATATGTAAATGAATGAGCATGGCTATGTTCCAATAAAACTTGATCTACGAAACCAAGTGGTAGGCCGAACTTGTCCCATGGGCCATAGTTTACCTTTTCCTGCAATGAAGGATGCAATAGATGAGATTATTTGGCTGCTGCTGATTTTATTTATTTGTGTTTTATTGTGTTTGTTATGGTTTTCTTTGTAGTTTAATTTTTTTTATTTGAGTAGAGTTGACACACAATGTTATATTAATTTCAGGTGTACAACGTAGTGATTCAACTTCTCTAGATGTTACGCTATCCTCACCACAAGTGTAGCTACCATCTGTCACTATACTGTGCTATTACAGTAACATTGACTATATTCCTTATGTTTGTTTACTCATTTGTTTTGTTTTTGGTTTCCACATATGAGTGAAAGCGTATGGTATTTGGATTTCTCAATCTGACTTATTTTGCTGAGCATAATACCATCTGAATCCATTCATGTGACTGCATATGACATGATCTCATCCTTTTTGATAGCTGTATAATAGTCCTGTGTGTGTGTGTGCCCGCGCACACACGCGTGCACGCACACATGCACACACTCACACCCCATCTCCTCCTCATCTATTTGTCAGTGGACACTAATCACACTGAGATAACACCTAATACCTGTCAGAATGACTAAAATAAAAAGGGTGAGAAATTACAAGTGTTGAAAAGAATGTGATGAAAAAGGAACCCTCATGTGCTGTTGGCGGGAATGCAAACTCGTGCAGCCACCGTGGAAAACACTATGGAGGTTCCTCAGAAAGTTAAAAATACAACTACCCTATGATTCAGTAATTCCACTATTGGCTCTTTACCCTGAGAAGATGAAAACATTAATTAGAAAAGATAGCTGCACCCCTATGTTTATTACAGCATTATTTACAACAGCTAAGATATGGATACAGTTTTCACTCTTGTGGTTACAGTAATAGCTTATAGTTTGCTAGTTCTTAACAAAACAAGATAATATGAAAAGTAGCATAGGGCTGGCATAAACCCAGTAAGAAAGAGTCATGGAAGGCAGTGACTGTAGTAGGTAACACAAATGTGGCTTCTACCACATGTCAGGTACAGCTCTTCTACATATTTTTTTGCACAGATTAACATATGTGAACAAATGGCATAAAAGTGTTTTTTCATTATTATTGCTTCCTTTTTGCCAATGGGAAAGACAAAGCACAGAAAGGTCAGTCAGGTAACTTGCTCCTGCTTGCAAAGTTTATAGGAAGTTTAGTCAGGATTTGAATCCAAGCAGCTAGCCCAGGATGCTGCATTCTTAAACTCTGTCATGCTGTCTTTTAAGGAGAAGTTAAAGGTGATTTCATCAAATTACTTAGCTGAAATTAAAAGCTTTGCTGGTACTGTTTAAGAATTTCTTAAGGTCTGTATATGAAAACTGTGCACCTTTTCTAGATTATGACAGTTCTACATTCTGAAGTCTCATAGACTCTAGGGATCCATTGGAGCATTTAGCTGTCTTTAAATACAGAGAGCTTTTTCAGTGAAAAGAAACATTCTTTCAAAGTTAGGTGCTTTTTTAACAGCAAGGCATAAATAGGTATCCTAGTAATTGAATATTATTTTCCAAGCGGAAGACTTTGTTAACCCCATGATGTGTTGTAAATAACAACCTTTGTCTCTGTGCTTAATATCAGTTCTAATGTGGGAAACACATCAAGAGATTGGAAATTTGGGGATTTTTTAGGAAGTTAAGGATGATTCCAAAGTAAACATAAACTAGGAATGGCAGCTATTTAATAATGCCATGAGGTTATCAGTTATGCAGCTAAGGATCATAGTTAAGGTTAATGAAAATGTTTAGAATTAATGTCCTAGTGTCTAAATGTTAAAAATAAAGGAAGTTTCTCAATTTCTAAATCTGTGTTCATGGTCTATCTATGAAATGAAAATTATAGTAACTTAAACTCTTATCATGAGATATGATTTTTTTATGAAAGCATGTGACATGAACAAGATGCTTAAAATGCTGTTTTTCTTTGAATGCGTTTGAATGTAAAATTAATGTCTAGATATACAGGAATATAATTATAGGCAGATTTATAGAGCATGAGTGTCTGCCTATTTAGAAATGTTCAAAAATAAGGCAAAAATAATCAATTTGGGGAAAAACTACTGGGTTGTAAAGCCCAGAAAATGCTGCCTTATTATTTGGATTAAGCATGTCTTCCTGGATTGAAGACATTTTCTCAAGGGAAATCTCTGTATTATAACTTTTAGATACTTTGGTGTGTGTATTAAGATAGCTTGAAGGTATTTTTAACTGTGAGTCTTGAGAGTGTCTTACTAGCATGTTCTTTTTACACCATTTTATCTATATCTTTGGACATTTTATGTTTTCTGTACGAGAACTCCCATGAAAAATCCATTTGTCACCATGTTACCGTTATGTAGATAAGAAAATAAAAAGCCAAATTGAGGACCAGGCAAGCAGTGAAAGGGAGTGTGCGCCCTCTAGTGACCCACATTTATTTCTCCCAAGGGCGTACACAGTTCTTTTTGGTTTCATCATTTTAAATAAACATCAAATTTGATTTTAAAATAAATGACTCAGAGTTTTCCACTTGAGCATATTACATCGTATGATCATAGATTAATTACTCTGACAAGATTTCATCTATCACTTAAGAGAATATTTCTATTAACCTGTGTTAAGGTGATCTTCTTGCAAAGAACTCTGTTTCAAGGGACTTTCAATTTACAGAAAATGAAAAATAGGCTCTAGGCATCTGTGGCTTAGCAACATTTTATTTCCAGTCCTTCGGGTCATGCAATTTTTGTCCACATGCTTGCACACTCGGTGCCTTTAAAACTAGTTCCTCGGGGCGCCTGGGTGGCTCAGTTGGTTAAACGACTGCCTTCAGCTCAGGTCATGATCCCGGAGACCCGGGATCGAGCCCCACATTGGGCTCCCTGCTCTGCGGAAAGCCTGCTTCTCCCTCTCTCGCTCCCCCTGCTTGTGTTCCCTCTCTAGCTGTGTTTCTCTCTGTCAAGTAAATAAAATAAAAATCTTAAAAAAAAAACAAACTAGTTCTTCTAATATAACTGGTTCTGACATCTTAGAATTTGGGGGATTTCCTTAATTTTTAAGGTGTGTTTTCCTGAAAATTCTGTTGACAGAAGATGTGAAAGTGACTTTTTTGCAGCGCTATCAAGTTTTAGAAATAGACATTACCAAAGTATTTCTAAATGGTTAAGATCTGTTACCAAATTAAGAAGATTATCTTAGTCATTTTTATCTACCAGATGTTCAAATAGTTTAGTTAAGCTTTACTTTTTCACTGAGAACCAAAATTTTGGAGGAGTTTCATTTCATTCCGTACAGTCAGCTATCCTGGAGGTACAAAGATTAATATCATTGCCAGATAACTCATGGAGGTTTCTAGTGTTTATAGCTTAAAAATATTAAATCACTGGGGTTTGTATCCAAGGGAATATATTTTAAAAGGCAGTATTTTTATACGCTTTAAACATATAATTTGGTTTGCCATAATTGACAATGAACAAGATACATAATTTTAAGGACAAATTTTATGTATTGGTTTAGAATTCAGAATTTTAAAGAACATGTTAAATAGGCATATTTTAGAACAAGGTAAACTACATAGAAATTGATTTTTTAGTATCTTTTCAGATGCATTTCTGCACAATCTGGAATCATTAAGTTTTACTGTACTGAAACATAATTTTATGAGTGATGCGCTTAAACTTACATATATACAACTAGAAATACATTAAAGCTTGTAAATAAGATCATGCAGACATAAGGAAAATAAATCACTTGATAGGCCTGTTAGTGTAGCAAGTTTATAAAAACTGTAGACAGCGTCCTTTCTCATTTATCATATTTTATTTCAGGTGCCATGTAAACTGTTGAGTTTGTAGGGTTCTTGTTATAAGTAGGAATTATAACATACTTAGATGTTATTTAATTTGATTGCTAGATAAACAGACTAATATAATTAGAATATCAGCGCTGCAATGTAAGCAGAACTGACCTCAGCTTTGTATCTCAAGTCAAAATTGCTTTAATTAGCAAGGTAAATAAACACATTAAAGAGTAATTTTTAAAAAGTATATGTAAGTTTCTATTTTAAGACAAGTTTTATGGAATGGAATCTTTTCAACTTCTACAATTTAATGGAAGAAGTAAAGGAAGATCAGAAAAGTTAAGTCATGTGCCTAAGAAAACAGCATAAAGATCACAATGATTGATTAAAACCTGTGATACCTGACTTTCAGTTCAGTAGTTTTCCAGTGAACCTTATCTTTCCTTTATATTTAAAGCACATACAAACGTACACATAGGAACAATTAACATACATCACACACATTCAAAAACTATAAGGCAATCATGCGACCTTTTCTCTTCCCCCTACCAAAAAAAAGCACAACCACACTATACAAACAAACACACATACACCACATGTGTTTTTGTATGCAGTACACAAACTACCTTGATTTGGAGGAGGTATTTATCGAAATGATGACTTGTTTTCTCTGAGCTAAATTGGATTTTCCCCCTTACAATATTTTATAACTATGAAAGTATAGTAATTACCATACACTCAGCACATCCTAAGGTTTTAAAAATACTTTATTTTTAGCACTAACAAGATTTATACTGAATTTCATTTGATATTTTATAATATTTCTCTGATTCCAATTGAATTTGTACTATATTTAATATTTAAAACAAGTAACATGTAGAAACATAAAGGAAGGAGGGACCGCCTTTCCCAGAAAGTTGAAGGGGGAGAGGGAGGGTGAAGTTGATCAAGAAAAATCTTCACAGAAGTGGTTTATCTTTAACTCAATCTTGGAAGATGAATAGGAGTTCATCAGATGTCTGGGATCAGGAGAGTACCTGTATACTGATAATGGAATTAAAATATTTTCTCATTTTCTAGAACTCTGAAGAAGATAGTTATTATTTTTCCATTTCTTTTAAAATAATTTTTATTATGTTAGTTACCATGCAGTATATCAATGGTTTTTGATGTAGTATCTCATGATAGTTATTAAAAATATAACTTACAGGGGTGCCTGGGTAGCTCACTTGGTTAAGCATCTGCCTTTGGCTCAAGTCAAGAACCCAGGACCCTGAGATGAGCCTACCTAGAGCCTCCGGCCCCCAGTCAGGCTCCCTGTTTAGCAGGGAGAGTGCTTCTCTCTATCTCCATCTACCCCTCCCCACACTTATGCTTCCAACATTGTTCTCTCTCTCAAATAAATGAATAAAAATCTTAAAAAATATATAATCAACAAAATTTTAAATTATTACCTCCCTTCCAAAAAGATTTCTTCCATGTTGTAATACCATTGAAAAAAGAATCATAGTTTTGTTTCCATTAACCATAAAAGTGTGTGGGGGTTTTTTGTTTTTGTTTTTGTTTTTAAAGATTTTATTTATTTGACAGACAGAAACACAGCCAGAGAGGGAACACAAGCAGGGGGAGTGAGAGAGGGAGGAGCAGGCTTCCTGCTGAGCAGGGAGCCCAATGTGGGGCTTGATCCCAGGTCTCCGGGGTCATGACCTGAGCCGAAGGCAGTCGCTTAGCCAGCTGAGCCACCCAGGTGCCCCAAAAGTGTGTGTTTTAACTAATTAAAATGTATGTGACAAATTTGGCTTGTTGAGTTACCTGGCCTAGGTCTAGAGCCTTTTGATCTTGTAAGAGTTAGCATGCACAAGAGCCAGCTGAACCACCCAGGTGCCCCAAAAGTGTGTGTTTTAACTAATTAAAACGTATGTGATAAATTTGGCTTGTTGAGTTACCTGGCCTAGGTCTAGAGCCTTTTGATCCTGTAAGAGTTAACATGCACAAGAGTCAACAGTTTACTTTCTAAAGATCTATAACTTCTAAAGACGAGGCTATTAAGTTTTTATGAAATTCTATGTGCAAAGATGTTTAAAAATGTAAAATGACCATTCATAACCTATTTTACTAATCAAATTAGTTAAGTCTGGGAGCTTGAAATATTTCTGTTTTCAACATTTACACATTTGGCGATGTTGAGTTCCATATGGTATATTGGAAGTTTCTGTAAATGTGCTATGTTAGTTTAATGCTTTATATGGCAGCCACTGTACAGAAAATTAACATAATATAGTTAGTGTCCATTAAGAGGCTCTTTTGACCTAATTAACACAAATCATATAGCACAAGTTCCATACAATGGCATACTACTGACATTTCAAAACTGACAAGTTTTTAAAGTATAAGTCTTTATCTAATTCTTTTGGATGTGTTCCTGTGTTTTTTTTAATTATTTACTTAAAATGTTTTCACACCAACAAATGTCTCCTAATTTTGGCTATAAGGGAATGTAACTGATCTAATTTGCATAGTCTTTATGGGAAATTCAACTGGGTGGAGTACAGTCCATTTGTACAATACAGTCTTTTTCTTTTGGGGGAGGGAATAGGAGGGAGTGAAAATCTTACGCAGCCTCCTTGCCCAGCACAGAGCCTGACAAGGGACTCAAGCGTGGGGCTTGATGCGGGGCTCAATCTCAGGATCGTGAGATCATGACCTGAGCCGAAATCAAGAGTCTGACACTTAACCAACTGAGTCAGCCAGTTGCCCCTCTAGAATAGAGTCTTAAAGGAAAATTTTCACCTTCTGAATATTTGATATATATGCATCATATTTTTTGATATTTTGAAACTGTTAGAAAATCGAAGGCGTCTTTATAAATGACCTTGATTTGATCATAAATCCTTTGCAAATGATATAAATTGAAAGATTTGGTTTCTGTGCTCTATGGGACCTTACAAATTTTAGTTTTGTAATGAGTGGCCTTGTAAAGAAAGAAAAAAAAGTCACTTCAGCTAATCATACATGATAACAAAGATGAGATTTGAGAACGTTCTTGAAAAATAGAGGAAAAACAGAGTTTTCATCAACAGTGATGGGAGAAAAATCATTTTGTAAACAGAGAATAAGAAGTCACAATTTTCTTAGTAGAAACAAAGGATTTTAAGTTGGATAAAGTTAGACTGAATTTAAGTGTTAGAATCTGTCTGTAATAACATACAGACATACTTGTCTTTTGTGACATACATCATGTTAAGTACAGAGTAAAATGTGTTATGAGAGTAAGATGAGGAAATGAGAAATAGAATAATGGGCTGATTCGGAGGGTGTAAAGGCCCCTTATGAGTAACTTACTACATATCAGCTCATTAACAGTGATTTCATGAGAATTTTTAAAGTGAAGGAAAAAGAATTAGTAGAAATGAGTGACTTAATGAAAAAAGAAAAATACATACACAGAATCCAAGATTTAATATGGCATTGAAAATAATTGTTCAGTGTTGTTCTTGGTTTTTGAGAAGGTAAGTGAGCTACAACTGTATGATACCTTTAGTTGGTGATGAAATCCCCAACTTCAGGTAGTACAAAGTATGGTAGAAAATACCACCAGCAAAATGCTGGGAGGGTAGATACCTAATTTATGAACATGTATGGATTTCATGTTAAGTTGCCATACATCCCAGCTGAAAGATTAGAAAAATATTTAATAGTAGTGAAAATGTGAATACTAGAGTTCAAACCACAGTAAGTGATGAAACAGGAGCTGCCAAATTGATAAGGAATAAAATAAACGTGCAGTTGTTACTTGGAAGCCAGGATCTGAGTAGGAGCCAAGAAGGAGACCTTGTTCATTTTTCTAAAAGCAGTAGAGATGTCACTGAGACTAAGCATTGCATGTGGGTTGTTGGAGCGCAGAAAAAAGCAAGTGAGGCCTTTTGAAACCCTGTCTCTGCTTCCCCTTCACCCTTCCATCCTCATTGTTGGCATAAAGAGATGGGGATGCCTACTGGAAGAATATCAGAGAGGGAAAACAATGCTAGCAGCTGACAGTTAATTCCCAGAACTCTAAAAGATGGTGCCAAATGTTAGACGTTGGAGTGGAGGCTGACTGTATATTATATTGGGACAGAAAAAGTTTAAGTAAGCAACTCAGAAACATGGTTGAAGCAACACACCCAGATGGAAGTGACAGGAAAGAACAAAAAAAGTACAAACTCATACAAGTAGGATTTGGTAAGGAATAACTCAGAGCTTACATCATGTCAGAATTAGGTTTAGGTTCCACCTATTTCCAAAGGAATCAAGGTGTCACAATTTGGAAATAAAGGAGAAAAGAAAGTCTAACAGCTGAGAATAGTACAAACTCATTGACATTTTGCTTCATTCTATTTCAGAAAGAAAGTGTAACATATTAACCTATGTGCCTATGAATAGACATTTTTTTCCTTAGGTAAAAGCACTGCACTCAAAACTGCCCTAGAAAATTTTGAAATCCCTTTTAAATATCTGTATATCAAAAAAGGAGTAAATCACTCTCTAAAGATCCTTATGTAAAAGAGAAGTTCAGGCATCTTATGCAACCTCTTTCCAAATTTATAAAGTCAGACAAACAAAAAATTGAATGAGGAAAGACCTCTCTGGAGTTTCACATCCTACTGCCTGAATTGATCTGAATTATTAGAACTGCATGCCAACTGGTGCCCCGGCTTCCCTTAAAATCTTCCCAGACTAAGCAGCAAGCAGACGGTTACCATGGTGTTGACTCCACAAAGCCTTCATTGTGTGGAGATAACCAATTTACTTGACAGAGCCTCTAGTCTCGAACTGATTTAATCCTAATTCATTGAAAAGGTATTTTTTTTTATTATCCAAAGGGGGAAAAAAGTCACAGTGTAAGCTGAGAGCCCCAGTTCAAAGTCTAAAGCACTTTATTTTGTCAAAGAGATTTTTACTATACCGCCCTTTTTGATAATGTGGACAGATGCATTTTTATCTCTGTTATCGATGGGGTTAATACCATAGCATATAGTAAGCGCTTAGCATAAATTTTGTGGCAGAAATGGAGAGAAATATTTGGCTGTTTTCAAAGGAAGCATATATAGCTTCTTCATAAAGACAATGTCTAAAAGTGATATGTTTTTTTTTCTGGATGAAATTTATTTACTGTCACATTGAATAACTTTTTTTGCAATGGATTGGAGTTGCAGTAAATGATAATTATAACATGTGTGTAAGAAAGACCATGTACATTTCAAGACTGGCTAAAAGCTTTCCCCAACATAGGTCTTAGCAGGTGTCTCCCAGCTGTGATGCCAGGTGTGTACCTTAAGCAAGTTCTAGATTCATAGACCTGTAGGTGGAAGTGAGCAATCTTTCCTAAAGACAATCTGAATCAAAAGGGTGTGAAACTAATGAGAGCAAGACTGAAGGGGGAATTTGACAGTGAATCCTGGATATTCACATCTCATCTTTATGAGTCAGAGTATATTTGGTGTGTAATTGGGTCAGGCTGATTTAAAGGGAAAAGAGCAATTTTGACCAAGTGGCCAAAGCGGATTATGATAAGTGGCCAAGTTTTCAAGAAAAAAATGTTCTGGCGGTGCCTGGGTGGCTCAGTTGGTTGAGCGACTGCCTTCGGCTCAGGTCATGATCCCGGAAACCTGGGATCGAGTCCCACATCGAGCTCCCTGCTCGGCAGGAAGCCTGCTTCTCCCTCTCTCACTCCCCCTGCTTGTGTTCCCTCTCTGGCTGTGTTTCTCTCTGTCAAATAAATAAAATCTTTTAAAAAAGAGAAAGAAATGTTCTAATGGATAGGTGAATAAAAACCAGTGAAGGCTTTTACTTCATTGGAGTAGGGACAAAAGTTAAGCGTGGCTCTGGGTTCCCTAAGAAACTTGAAACGAGATTTGTTTCTGGCAGGGCTTGCATAAAGGGCAAAGTCGAATATAGGCTTAAGTGGTCTGTCAAGGCAAGATCAGGATAATCCTGATCTTTATGCTAAGAACAATGGGAAGTCTTTGAAGGATTTTATGAATGAGGGTACCATAATCAGATATGTTTTTAGAACCTATCATTTGCCAGTAGTGCGTGGACTAGATGGGAGGATTCCACAAAGGTTTCCCAGAGCCATTTGACAGGGTATTGCAGTAGTTTTGATTATACTTAATTGCAAGATGAATAAGGATACCAGCTGTGGAAACCATGAGAAGAAGACAGATTCAGAAGAACTAGAATATTTGCTGGATTAGACTTTGCAATTGATTAAATGTGAGAGGGAAGGGAGAGGAAGGCAAAAAAGATGATAGTTGGTGATGCCATTAATAGATCTGAGGAACACTGGGAGAGTACCCATTGGAGGGACAAGAGCAAACCATAAGTCTTGAAATTTTATGCCAAAGGAGATTTTATAACGTGCAAGTGAAGATAGCCAGTATGTAGATGGTTATGTAGCTATGAAGCTCAGAAGAAGTGCTTGAGATCAGAATCTTTGGTACATCTAGATTGCAGTTGTGTTCATGAGCATGCTAAGATTACCAGTAAAAAAAAAATTTAAAAGAAGATTACCAATTAAAGAGTAATGGGGGAGTGACTGGGTTGCTCAGTCAGTTAAGCATCCAACTGGTGATTTCAGCTCAGGCTGTGATCTCATCGGTGATGGGATAGAGCCCCATGTCGAGCTCTGCACTCAGTTGGGAGTCTTCTTGAGAGTCACTCTCTTTCCCTCTTCCTCCGCCCCCCACCAAAATAAATAAATATTTTAAAAAATTCACTTACCTCCCTCATGGCGGGGGAAAAAGAAGAGTGATACAGTGAATTGAAGATAATTGATGAACCAGGTCTTGATGACTTAGTATGTAGTAAGAGGATGGAGGAAGATGAACCTGCAAAGAAAAAAAAATAACAGTGGCCAGAAAAATTAAAGACAAAATAGAGTAGAATGGTATGAAGGCAAAAGGAGGAGAGCGATCTCAACAGTGTTCAGTGTTTCCAGGTAGCAAGAAAGTCCAACTCTCTGTGGGCTGTAAGGACCTGATTGTTGTATTAAGTAATGTTTTTGTTGAGAAACAACAGTGAGTGAAAAGAGTGAATAGGCGGTGGAGAACTGATGGCTAACTTTTGCAGAACATTTGGCTTTGTAGAAGATAAGAGAATAGCTGGAGGGAACATGAAGGTCAAGGGGGGTTTGACTTTAAAAAAATAGGAGCCAGGGCTCCTGGGTGGCTCAATCACAAGCATCTGCCTTCATGCAGGTCATGATCCTCAGGTCCTGGAATCAAGTCCTGCACTGGGCTCCCTGCTCAGCAGGGAGTCTTCTCTCTCTCTCTCTCTATCTCTATCTCTATCTCTATCTCTATCTCTATCTCTTTCTCTCTCTCTCCCTCTCCCTCTCCCTCTCTCCCCTCTCCCTCTCTTTCTCCCTCTCCCTCTCCTTCTTCCTCTCCCCCTTCCCACTGCATGTTACCTCTCTCTCAAATAATTAAAAAAATAGGAGTCAATATGTTTAAATTTCTATATGAAGAATTCACTTGAAAGGGAGGGATTGATTTGCAGAAGATAGATAACAAAAATTTAATAGACTCACATGCCTGTGAAGATGTGAAAGAACAAAATATAAAAGGCAGGTAGAGGGATTGGCTTTAGTTAAAGAAGAGAATTCACTCAAATATAAGAGAAGGGAATGAGAAGGATACATGCATGTAAGATTGAATATTTGCACATAAGACGTTGAAGAAATTCTAGTCTGATAATCGCACTTTTCTTGGTGGGTAAAAAATGTCATCTATGATAGCTGGAAAAGGATGATGAGTTAATGCTTTGAGAGCCTTGGAAAAACTTTAAAATAGTTTCTGTGGAAAGCTGGAGTTCAAGGTGAAAACAACTAAATATGTCAGGATGCTGGATTCATCTGAGGCTGTTGATCATTGCTTTAGTTTGGGTTCCCCAGGAGTGGATTTGAAGACAAAACCTTAGGTGCAAGTAGTTTATTGGGGGAAGTGATCTCAGGAAGCAAAGTGAGGGAGTGAGATTAGGAAAAGAAGGCAGCCAATAAAGGATAGTGCAAAGTGGGTTATTGTTGGAGGCAACTGGAGTTGAATCCACCTGGGAATCATCTGAGGTTCTGTATGTAACTTTCATAATGATAGTCACTCTGAAAGGCAAGGGAGCTGGGATATTGATCTACCAAGTGTCACTCTGGTGCGATTAACATCTCAGCCCTTCTGGCCTGCCTTGTGCACTGGCAAGTGAATGCCTGCAGGCAGAGAGACAAACTGATGTCTGTATGGTACCAGAGGAGAAGCAAAAATGCTTTTCTTAAAATATTCTGAAGGAAAACCTGCACTGAATTTTATAGGTGGCTGTGCGACCAGAGTCAAAGATTTAATTTGGTGAGTTAACATCAAAGACAGAAAGAGGTGTTTAGAAACATGTGATAGGACTCTATTTCAGCATCGCCATTATGAATGAAGAAATAGGAAATCCTGGTAACATAACTTAAAGGAAAAAAAAAACTGTAGGGAAGATAACACTCACCATGATAAAAATGAAAATCCACAGATATTTACAGTCCACATGAAAATAAGAGTTTTGACATTCAGTGACATGGGGTTGGAGTCAAAATCTCTGAATTCAGGTCTCTGTTCCTTCAATTTCTTGCTAGGTACCCTTCACTCAGTAAATACTTGATACTGTACACCAGGCCCTATTTGAGGTGAAGGATATAATGGTAAACAAGATGAATTAAGTTCCTTCTCCATGGTATAAATAGTCTGAGATCAATTCACTTAATTTCTTTGAGCTTCCCTCTCCTTACAGAGAGACTAGTAATACCTTACCATAGGCTTATTTATCTATTTATTTATTATTTATCTATTTAATTTTATTTTTTGAACTTTAAATTTATTTTATTTTTTCAGTGTTCCAAGATTCATTGCCGATGCCCCACACCCAGTGCTCCATGCAATAGGTGCCCTCAGTACCCACCACCAGGCTCTCCCATCCCCCCACCCCCTCCCTCCAAGTCACTCAGTTTGTTTCTGTGTCCAAAGTCTCTCATGTTTCGTTTCTCTCCCTGAATTACCCTACTTCCCATTTCCTTTCCTTCTCCTACTGTCTTCTGTATTACCCCTTATGCACCACAAGTAAGTGAAACCATGTGATACTTGACTTTTTCTACTTGGCTAATTTCACTCAGTATAATCTCTTCGAGGAGGGGTTTTGTGTTCTATGAAGGTCTGTATCAGTTTAATTTTAAAACAATAGTCTGCAACTAACATGCAAAACTTTATCAGGTTTATATGACTGAACACCCTGAAGTAAGAGTTTGGGAAATCACCTCCTGGGGCCCCTGGGAGGCTCAGTTAGTTAACTGCCTGACTATTGACTTTGGCTCTGGTCATGATCTGTGGGTTGTGAGGTCGAGCCCCTCCTAGGGCTCCATGCTGGGTGTTGAGCCTGCTTAAGATTCTCTCTCTCTCTCCCTCTGTCTCTCTCTCTCTCTCTCCCCTCTCCTCCTCTGCCCTGCATGCTTTCTCTCTCCAAGAAAGAGAGAAAGAAAGAAAGAAAATGGGTGGGGTGGGAAAGAGTGGTTCCTGTGGAGGAAGAAAGAAAAGAAAAGAAAAGAAAAGAAAAGGGAAAAAAAGAAAAAGAAATCAGCTCCTAAGTTTGTGGTTGTGAAGAATTGGCTTAATGACAGTTTATTTGAAAAATTCTGGGATGTCTAGCTCAATTTAACTTCAGTGTGAGTTAAAAGTCTAATATGGAAGTCAAAACATTGATCAAACTCTTGGGCTGCATATCCAATGGGATAATTGTCTATTTCCTGATTGTACTAAACACTATTGACATGATCGCTTTAGGAGCCAAATTTTAACTGAGATACTGACTAGCCAAGGCATTAGCCATGGGAATAACTAGGAATAGGGTAGGGTACCCACAGGTATTTGCTAGTGGATTTAAAGAATTGATTTCAACTATGTGAGGATTGTCTTGGATAAGAAAATATAGCATGGTGATAAAAGTACATTACTTGATGTCTTAAATTTTATATTTGTACTTTTATCCTATTTCATAAACTTCCCTTGAAAAGTGAGTGAATACTGTTCTGGGGACCTTGTTGCCTGTTATTTTAATAAACTTGGATTAGATGCTTTCTAAATTCTCTTTTCATAGATTCTTTTTAGGCACTGATAAAATCTAGGGGTTCTTTCTCAAGAAAAATGCACACATATTTAGAATTGTGCCTGGAATTTCAAGTGATACACAGAACTCCTCCTCCCTTGCAACCCATCCATGACTCTCCTCCAGTCTCTGCTTTAATGCAATCTGAATGACCTGATCAAACAGTTAACTCCCATTGACTCCATAGGTCTCTACAATAACAAAATGAGAAAATCAGGGTATGTGATTACATGTCTATTGCAGCATAAGAATGCTCTGCAAATTTAGTGGCTCAAGACAAGTAAGTAATTTATCTTATCTCAGGGTTCTGCAATGTGGGCAGAGCTCTCTGGGTAGTTCTGAGGCTTTAAGTGGTATCAGCTAGAGATATTCAGCTGGTGTTTGAGATGGGTCAAAAGGTGAAAGAAAGCTTTCTTCACGTGTGTGGTCCCTCATTGGCTTCCACATTGTCTCTCCACCTGGCTTGATCGAGCTTCCTTAAAGAGCCATTGGAATTCTTAGCTAACAGTTGCATTCTCAGTGCACGTTCTGAGAGGATAAAATTCATAGTGCAAGCACTTATGAAGTCTCTGCTTGCCTTATGCTTCCTAATAATCCCGTTTGCCCTAGCAAGTCACATGGCCAAATTCAGAGTCATTATTGTTGGAGTCTACACAAGGGCATGGATCTCCAAAGTATGGTCCAATGGGAGCGCTACCGACAGGATTTTTTTGTTTGCTGTAAGTACTTTCCAGAAAGAAAGAGGGTTATCTTGGGAAGTAGTAATTTTTCAGCCAGCGCAAACATTCAAGCAGAGGCAGAGTGATAGCTTATAGGAGATACTCTAGGGAGGCAGTTGCTACACTGAGCTTAATAAAATGACCTCCATGATCATAAAACTGTAGATCAAAGCTAACTCCAAATTTGAGCCTACATAACTAGGGAAATGGTAGTGCTATTAACAGTAACAGGGGCATCAGGCAGGAGTCTCAGATTGGAAGGCGAATGGTAAATGTGGAGAGACCGCTTTTTTTTTTCTTTTTTTTTTCCATATAGAAGAAAGAGATAATCAAGAAATAATGACTCTTATTTTTTCCTGTCTTAGGTTGGATGTCGATATAACTGAACTTCACAGTTGGATTACTCGTTCAGAAGCTGTGTTGCAGAGTCCTGAATTTGCAATCTATCGGAAGGAAGGCAACTTCTCAGACCTTAAAGAAAAAGTCAATGTAGGTTATGCATTAATTTTTATGTATTTTCATAAGTTTTGCTGTTTGTAATCTCTGTGTTTTGTACTATCTGATTCTATCAGTTGAAAAGATTAAAGCAATACAAAATAATGCTTTTAAATATATTTGTAAAGTCTATTTTACATATCCAGCAGATTCAGAGTTTAGCTTGAGAAATCTTTCCTGGTTCGGCTGGCATGACGAAGCAGGGAGGCTTTTCATAAACCTTTAAGTTTTATATTGTTTAGCTGTAAATTAACAATTTTGTAACATGAACTCCTATTGACTGTTCTGTCACCTCAAGGCTGGGACTTAGCAAGCTTGCAGAATAGAATAGACCCTTACAAATACTAAGGACCTTGTTTATGCTCTCAGTAGCATCAAAAAGTTATTTTCATACTCATTAGTACTTGTCACAACAGATTTGCATTGTCCAGATATTTATGTATTGCATTACCGTAACCAAAAGACGTCCAGCTTTTTTAATATTTATTCATTGTAAGAGGTAAGAGATGGTTTGCTGTTTTTCTTTCCTGCTGAGGCATTATAGTTGTGTCCTTCACAATAGGGATTTTTATTAAGTTAATAGGAGCTGCTTCATCTTCAAGGACATTATCAGGGCTTTGCTATTGCCACTTCCACAATTATAAAACATCCATTTCCACAATAGTTTGTGAGAGCATTCCTAATAGCCAGAGTAAATACTCTGTAGTGGGAAGGCTAATAAAACAAATATTATGAATGTTAAATATTTTTTTTCCTATAAGAAGGTCATGTGTATGGATAACTCAGTTTCATGTTTCAAGCATTCAGTTTCATGCCAAATGAACTCTTAGGTTTTTCCAAACACAGCACTGTCTTAGATACAAGCTAATACTTGCTCTTGGGTTAGAACATTTGGAGAGCAAAAAATGACTTTCTTCTAGGAGAAAATAATCTGTTTTTAGGCTGTTTAAGGTGGGAGGGGATGATTCCATCAACATGTCTCAGAATTAACGATTTATAAATTGGGAAGTTATTTTAAAATCATTATTAGTTATATACAATGTTCTATCATTAGTATAATAGATAATTATAAATTTAAGAAATGGGCACTATGATAATGTTTTATTTTGAAATTAAACTGAAGCATAATATTTAAGTAGAAAATCCACAAAATGTGTTATTTCAAAGTATATGCATTTGAAGGCATGTTTTTTATTTTGACTGTGGAGGGAAATTTGATAAGTAGAAAACTGATTAGAGCAGATAAAGTCTAAAATACATTTTAAAGTCCATGTGGTGTATTTGGCCACTGATAGTATGAGTCATCTTGGGCAGACATTTTATTAGCTAATTTAAATTTTTAAAAATTTATCTCAATAATCTACTTATGTGTTTGTCATCCTATTTCTGTGTCTTAAACAGCTCTGGGGGCACCTGTGTGGCTCAGTTGGTTAAGCTACTGCCTTTGCTCAGGTCATGATCCCGGAGACCCGGGATTGAGTCCCACATCGGGCTCCCTGCTCAGCGGGAAGCCTGCTTATCCCTCTCTCACTGCCCCTGCTTGTGTTCCCTCTCTGGCTGTGTTTCTCTCTGTCAAATAAATAAAATCTTAAAAAAAAAAAAAAACAGCTCTGATCAAGCAGGAAAATTGAGTTCTAGCATTTCAAGAATATAAATTCAAAAATTTCCTGTTATCATATGGTGTTTACCTAGAAGTAATTTGCATTTAATCAATAGTGCCAGCAATGAGACACTGAAAGTGCTAAAAAAATGTACAGTATTGTATGACTGGTTTTCTGATGCCTTGTGAGTTACCTTTATCAACTTCTCTCATTTTCTGAAATAACATCATTCTTAATTTCCTACTAAAATAGGACATGAAATGATTTACTTAGACATTTCCTTGAGCTAAATATAATATATATGTATTAAAAATCCTTGAGAGAAATGCATAATAATGATGATGGATATGCAGTTTAGGCGTACATTAATTTTCTTACTTCCTCACTTGTCAGTGTATGTAACTTTGAATACACGGGAGGCCCATCTCATGGGCTTGAGTGGTATTCATTTTTAGGCATCTATTAAAAGTGACTAAATATTACCTTTTTTTTTCTTTCGCTTGATTCCTTCATTCATCTATTACTTTCAAGCACTTTCAGCCAATTAGAGTGTCCTAGAATATTATCAGTTAAGTTTTATATAATTTTAAACCTAACACAATTTTCCCTTCTCTATTAACCATGTGTTTTTTCTATATAATCAACATAATGTACCTACTTAAAATTTGAATTCTGGGGGACGTTTCTACTCCAAGTGGTCCCTGGACAACCAATATTGGCATCATCTGTGAACTTATTGGAACAGTCTGAGTTCAGACCTAATGAATCAATTTGCATTTGAACAAGATCCACAGGTGATTCGTTGGTACATAAATGTTTGAGAATCAGTACTCAAACGCATCATCTGAGACTTTACCAAACTCCTAGATCCTTTTCTCATTCTGTTAATGTCACCACAGTTAAGAAGTTCAAGTGGAATTAACAGATGTAGTGACTCAACTTTTTTAATCGAGCACGTGGTGATATAAAGTAATAATTAAAACAATGAAACAATCTAGTCTTACTGCAAGGTGGTTGTACACCTGTATAGTGTTCTCTTGAAAGCTTTTGTACTAACTACCTATTAAGGTCAACAGGCCTTGGTCTCTTGCTGGAGCCCATGCTTGCTCATACCCATACCAAACCAACTTTCAACAAATTTCTGTTGGAAATGCTGAAGCCAATTAATTCTACATTTCTTTTCTTTTTTCTGGGTTTGCCACCCTCAATATAGGTATCTCTATTCACTGTGTTTTCTTGAATCTTCTTCTCTCTGCCCTTCTATACTCATGTTCTTCGGCCTTGCTTATTGGTGCCTTCTCATGAGTACTCCCTGTGCTTCCTGAAGCCTTCTTCCACAACAAACTTTCTGTCCTATGTACTTGTTCTAGTCCTACTTGGAAACCACTTCTACCCGCAAGAACACCATGCAGACAAATGACTATTTCACTCTCTCACTCATTTATTTATTTTTTTATTATGTTCAGTTAGCCAACATATAGTACATCATTAGTTTTGATGTAGTATTCATCGATTCATTAGTTGTGTATATCCCTCACTCATTTAGAATTGCTAGTCTCCTCACTTCCCAGGGCCAATCCCAAAAGTACTGCTTTCTGTATAAAACTATCTCATCCCTGTGTTTCATGCCCAGTCGCCATCTTTCATTTACCATTTTGTGGTATTTTTTCATTGAAGACTGGCACCAGGATCATAGTCTTCTCCATTCACAGTATGCCTTCATTAAAAATCTCAGGCCATATTGGTTGTCATATCTCCAAAAGTTTCCATTTCCCTAATCTGCTCAATTCACTTACCTCCTTACATAACTAGACTATAGATTTTTCACTGTCAGATATTATTCTGTCTCAGAAATACTATACTTACACAGACACTCTGATGATACTTCTTCATAGGTTTTCCATGCATTCCTGGCAAATGTTCTTCTCTCTTGACAGTTATTTCAAGTTTTTAATGGAAATAGTAGATGACTTTCCCTCTTAGTTTATTTAAGATACTATTTAACAAAATTATGTGTATTTGTGCTCATTTTCTTTTTACTCCCACTCTGCCTTGGTGGACAAGATTGTGCTTTGGCCGGTTAAGGCTAATCTCTCTGTGTGTGTTCTCAATATGTTCCCTGTCTGCGGCCTTTGGAACCTGCTTCCCTTCAGCCATCATCCGTATCTTCAATAAAATCATCCTCTCCTTTAAACACATAGGAATATTTTTGTGTCTTAGTTACTCAACTTCTCTGCAGGACTAGACTCTGTTAACCTCTTTATCCTTCATGAAATTCTTCCCTCCCTGGGATTTTGGGATACCATTATCTATTGGTTACCTTTTGTATATTTTTGGTCATTTGTTCCATCTCCTTTTTCCTTTAATATTGATATTCTACACAGTTCTTCCCTTGTTTTTTTTCCCTGGATTATCCTCATTCCTTTCTATTAAAAAAATCTATTTTCTAATGACCCCCAAATATGTATCATTAGCTCATGCCTCTCCCTTGAAGTCCAAGCCAGTTTATTCAGTGACTTAATAGATAACTTTAATTAGATATTTGCCTGAAAACCTAAAATAAATCTCATGATCTCTCCAGTCCTCCTTTATTGTTTATCTTTCCTTTCATTCCTCCCATAACCTAATCCAGAAACCTAAAAGCTAACTGGGTCATCTAGATTTTTTTCCCTAGCATTTGAAAGTCCACCCAAGTTCAATTAATTTAATTCCCTTAACTACTTTTGAAACTGTCCAGTTCTCCCTATTCCTACCACTACAACCCTGATTAAAGCTAATATCCTGGGTTACCTCTGTTTAAGATAACAACCCCTAGCCGGTCTTCCCTGCCACTAGTACTGTATTCCTTCAGAGGTTTTCACATCCCTTTTGTGAAAGTGAACTTACTAAAACATAAATACTATCCTATTATGCCTCTGTTGATGTTCATTTGAAAAAGCAAAAAGCAGCCACTGATAATCAGGAGCTGGCTGGGCCCTTCAGTTAGCCTTGGAGATGCTTCATGATGACTAGTGCTCACAGCTAGCCTGTGGTGTTCTCCTGCTGAATATGCACAAAGGCTCCAAATGCCAACAGCGGATAAGGCCACTTTCATGATTGCGATGGATCAAGAGCAAAACATGACCATCTTGTAGTCATGTTTCAACAGACAAAAAAAAATGTCTGCAGATCATCCCAAATGACTGCATACCCACCATCTTCACTACTGTGACAGATGATGCTGCCTTACCAATCATGGTTTTAGCCTCTCTACATTGCTCCTGCCTTCTAGATAAAAAATTTTAAGATGCCCGATCACAGAAGTACCTCCATCTCCTTATGGCATCTAATTAAAGGCAAAGCCCTGCTTCCTTGACCACTCTCTTCACTTTACATGTGCCCAAATGCAATCAACTCTTTCTAACCATCCTCTTCGAGACCTACCCCACAGTTCGCTATTACATGCCGCCTCTCCTGTTGCGATGACAAAATTGAGTTAGCTTTGTCTATATATGCATGTTCCTGGTGGCCTTTGGTGGGAAGGCGGTGACAGAGTCAGTATTTTCATGTTGCTTTTGTGAAGGCTACTGTGACCTAATTTCTATTACCGTATCCATTCTGATTTCTGGCCATTCTAACAATGACTAGATTGCTGGTTTCTAGAAATCAGCAACTAGAACTTAATTTGGTCTTGTTTTTGTTTGTTTTGGTTTGGCTTAGTTGGGTTTTGGCATGCTGGTGCCTAATATAATGCCTGGCGCTTAACATAGTTGATATTTGACTATATGAATAGGTGATTTTTTAAAGATTTTATTTATTTATTTGACACGGAGAGATCACAAATGGGCACAGAGGCAGGCAGAGAAAGAGGGGGAAGCAGGCTCCCTGCTGAGCAGACAGCCCAATGTGGGCCTCAATCCCAGGACCCTGAGATCATGACCTCAGCCGAACGCAGAGGCTTAACCCTCTGAGCCACCCAGGCACCCTGAATAAGTGATTTTTTTTCAGTTCCTTGGGCACATTTTAAATAGGCTCTACTACCAATATGAAGGGTATAACAACTTCTGAATAAACATTTGAGTGAATAAATTACTTTTTCTGTCAAAGGGCAAAACTTCATTATAGAATGTTAAGTGAATAGAAAATTAATTGCTTCTAAAGTCAGGGTAGGCCTCTGGGGAATCTGGAACTTACTTTCATATTAATTAGAGAAGATGTCATGAAAGGAGGAGGCTTTTAAGAGATGCCGATATAGAAGGAGGAAGAGGTCATACAGTGTTTTTAATCAACTTATTAGAGAATCAGTAAACTTTACTTCTTTGTATACTTTCCTTAAAATTTAATTATTGTTTTTTTATTCTCTATACAACTTAGTTGCCTTTTATTTTGCACTTGAAGTTATACATTTTAGAATTCATGATTTCCTGATATCTCTAAGAATTTATATATATATACACACATATATATAAAGATTTTATTTATTTATTTGGCAGAGAGACACAGAGAGAGAAGGAACATAAGCAGGGGAAGTGGGAAGGGGAGAAGCTGACTCCCCACTGAGCAGGGAGCCTGATGTGGGGCTTGATCCCAGGACCCTGGGATCATGACCTGAGCCAAAGGCAGATACTTAACTACTGAGCCATCCAGGTTCCCCAGGACCTTTAATATATTTTAAAATTAACAATATATTCCATATGGAATGATTAACTGATGCTTTTTTTGTAGCTTCTATTTTCTTTACTTTGAAATTATCTGTACTACGTACATCAGAATCTGAGTAGTAGCTTCTAAACGTATAATCACATATTGAATATATATTGTCTAAAGTATTTCATATTATGTTAAGAAAAATCATTTAAAAAGTGTATATTCTATTCAGAAAACTAGATTCTTTTAATATTAAAAATACTGTGTTTATGTATACATACATATACATATACGATAAACAGAGAAACACATATGGAAAAGCTGAATGATATTCCTGAAGATGACAGATTGAAGAAGGATAATCATGTCTAGGACAGAGATGCTCTCCCAAATAAGATGATTTCTAAGAGGTAGTTTTAGTTATGGGTACTTAATGCTGTAAGAAGCATTGTACCTGGCAAGAAGAAAATTGGTGCCCTTTATGAGAGATTTTTCTGTATAGTGGTGAGTACTGAAATCTGACTACAGATACTTGGACTAACATTGAAGATGAAAAGCACAGAACAGAAAGGATGTCATGGCTTAAGAGTACTCAGGTGATATTCTTGGCCTTGAAAATGAGGGAAAAGCCAACATATACAAATGTAAATACACACACACACACACACACACAAAGGTATCACACACACACATACAAATACCTGTGTGTGTGTGTGTGTGTGTGTGTGTGTGTGTGTGTGTGTATCTGTCTATAGAAAGAGGAGAAGAGAGGAGAGGAGAGAGAGAGAGAACCATGGAGGAGGAATAAAGACTGAAGATGCTGAACATTTGAAAATATCTAAGAAAAAAATAGCCCTGAAATCTGTGAGACCAATAAAAGATTATTGTTCTTATTCTCTAGTGATAACAAAACATTTCAACATGTCAGTATAATATGACATGATATGAAAAAATGCAGGAACGACTTAATTACGGTACTTTAAGATGTGATATTTCTACTAGCCAACTAGAGCATTTTTCTTTTCTTTTTTTTAAATTTAAATTCAGTTAGCCAACATACAGTACATCATTAGTTTTTGATGTAGTGTTCAGTGAGTCATTAGTTGCATATAACACCCAGTGCTCATCACATTGCATCCCCTCACTGCCCATCCCCCAGTTACCTCATCTCCCCACCAACCTCCCTTTCCACAGCCCTCAGATTGTTTCCTGGAGTCCAGAGTCTCTCACGGTTTGTCTTCTTCTCTGATTTCTTCCCATTCAGTTTTCCCTCCTTTCCCCTATGATCCTCTGTGCTATTCCTTATATTCACATATGAGCGAAGTTGCATGATAATTTTCTTTCTCTGATTGACTTATTACACTTGACGTAATATCCTCCACTTCATTAATGTCAATGTAAATTTGTTACACACTTACACCTTCACAGAGCCTTTTAACTGTGGGTAGGGTGGGAGAGACAATAATACTGTATTTGGAGGCATTATGCTGCAGTGTACCTCACCTTACTGTGCATCTAACTATGTATGAGGTACTCTTCCGTGCCTTGGAAATGGCATGAAGAAGGAGATTCATGAGGGTATCTGAACGTTTAGTTTCTATTCTAGTGAGGGAGGTCAAAATTAAGCAAGAATATGCAAAATGTATAGAATGTTACTGATGAATATCAAAGACAAAAATGAGGAATGAGAGCTAGGAAGTGTGTGCGTGTTCTTGTGAGTGTGTGTGTGTGTGTGTGTGTGTGTGTGTGTGTGTGTGTGTAGATAGACCAGCAGGAGAAGGCCTCCCTGGGAAAGTGACATTGAAGTAAAGATGTACTAATGAAATACTGTATGGTGACTAACATAACATAATAAAAAAATAAGTAAAGATCTAAAGGCAGTGAGGGATTTATAGATACCTGAGGTAGGAATCTTTCCAGCAGAGAAAAGAGTGTGTGTATAGATCTGAGGGAGGAGCATGTGGGCAGTGTCAGGGAACAAAAGAGTATGGCAGAGGTGAAGAATTGGGGTGTTTAGTCACAGAAGAAAAGGGCTAAGAGATTAAGGAGGTTAAGGTCACATGGGCCATGGTTAGGACTTGGGCTTTTACTCACATGAGAAGGGGAAGCCACTAGAGAGTTGATATCTATTGTTCCTGGCTGTTGAGAATATGTCATCAGGGAGCAAAGGTTTCTACTTCTGTAGAAATAGCATTTAGTAGGCTATTTGGAAGCATCTAGACCACTGAGTGATAATGGAGTTTGTTCTGTTTTGTTTTGTTTTATGAGTGTGATAGTACTGAGTACAGTAATAACAGAATTTCCTGGGTATCTTTTGAGGTTACCATCAACAGGAGTTTCTGAGGGGTTGGATATGGGGTTTGAGAGAAAAAGAACAGTCAAGAAGGATTCTAAGTTTTTGACTTGAAAAATGAAGATCTAGATGTCGTTCTGTACATGTATACAGGGAGATGTGGAGGAATCAGCATAGGGAATGCAGTAAGGGGAATCCTTGAGGCAGGAGGAAGCCTGTGTACTTGTTATTGAGGAGACCAACTTAAGAAATTATTTGAAGAAGTATCCTCTGAATCAAATTATGATGATAAGTAAGTTGAGAACTGAGGATCAGGCATTGAATGGAGTAGCACAGAAGGCTGATGGTGTCATCAAAAGCAACAGTTTTGATGGAATTGAATAAGGGAATAGGTTTGAGGACCAGTTTTTTCTTTTTATTTTCCTTCTTTTGTGGGCTAGTTTTTACTTTGCAGTGTAGACCTGCGAAGGGCCAGTGTTGCTCCTGGTGGCACATATCTCTTTAAAGTCACAGATATGCCCTCCCTTTTCCAGAAGCTTATCTCTTTCTAGACTTTGTTTTTGGTGGTCATGCGATTTTTATTTTCCTTTTTCTGTGCAGCTGACATATATTTTTCTCTGAGAAAATGAACAAAGGTAGAAGTATTAGGAGCTACTAATCTAACCTATTTTAAGACAGAAGTTTATATATTTTATTTGTAAATGAATGCATAGGTGTCCTGGTCCAGGAAAAAGAGAGGGGTTTCAGTGATGTTTATTTAGTAAACTTCTTTAATATTCTGTATATGTGATTATCTGGACACTTGACACTCATTTTTGTGTTCAGGTAATCTAACTATTAGGCCAAGATTTTTTTTTCCTAGACCTTTTTTTAAGGTTATTGAACTCACCGTTCATTTTGATGCCCACACGTGCCACTTTGGGATGTTCTCAGTTTATGGCATTCCATTTGTTACAGTTTAGTTATTTCTGGATTTTCATTTTTCTCTGTAAGAATTGTCCCACTTTGGGAAATAAGTTATTTGAAGAGCCCCCTTTAATCTTCTCAGAATCCCTGAAGGGTAGGTATCATCACTGTTACCTTACATAGACAGTATTAATGCTCAGAAAGGTTGAATCACTTTCCAAATGCCAAACAGCTGGTAAGCAGTGGAGACAGAATTTAGATCATGTGAGAATAGAAAGACTCAAAAACTTTTCATTACCTTCTTGACTGTCTTCTGGCTACCCTAACTTCTCTCATTTTTTATCCACCATCTATAGCTGTGTCTGAAATGAAATGTTTTCTTGACTCGTCACTGTCTTGTTCATACTCCTCAAAGCACATTTGTGCCAATCTCTCTATTTTCTAGTATTCCTCTTTAAAGTGATGTTACTTAACATAACCCAGATATCATCTAAATACTGATATGTGGTGTCCATTCAATGCTTCTTTCTCAGGACTGTCTCTGTATTTATATACCACTTACTCAGTTTCTGTATAGTAGACATCTGGCAATAGGGTACAGTAATGAGTTGTCGGTCAGCTTCTAGGCTGTCAGTGGGCATTCTGAGTCATCAGGCATTGCTTCTGATAGCTTGATACCCATGCTGCATTACTGCTTAAATATTTTGAATATCATCTTTTCCTACATCTAAACTATCAGGTCACCTTTGCTGTGAGTTGTAGTCAGATATGTTCAAAGGTGTTTGATTAATTTCCAGTGAAATAACCTTAGAGCAGCAGAGTGGGTCTGAGAGAGAGCTGAACTTGTAAAGAGATGATTGGGGTTCTAATATTAGATCTAAAACTTTCCACTTCTACAATCTTGTATATATGACTTAATCTTGCTGATGCTCAGTTTTCTTTTGTATAAAAGAGGATAAAATACTGCCGATTCCTTCTACCCCGCCAAGTTATGAAACACATATGTGTAATTCGGTACACAATATGAGGAATTCCATTTTTATCATGGTTATGCCAGTGTTCTCAAATACTTAATACAACTGTGTGGGTCACTGTCCTCTGACAATTTGTGAGAGTAATAGTAGCTACTCCATACATGATTGTTTTCTTGTGGTTACTGTTATTATATGTTTATTAGGAAAACTAGAAGTGTGATTTAACCAAACTAGATATTTAAGCTAGTTACCCTCTCTCTCTCTTTCTTTCTCTTTCTCTCTCTCCCTCCTCCTCCTTTTGCTGCTGTAGTTCAAATGTGGAATACCCCATATTCTGCTATAGCTCTGGTATTCATGACTGTTACCTATTTACTTAGAATGTCCTTATTTTTTCTCTTCTAAAGTACTCATCAGAGTCCTTTACAGATAACATTTACCTTTTAATGGAGAATGGAATACATGTGCCAATAAGCTGCCTTATGGGAAAAGAGAATTTAGAAGACAAAAACTGAGAGTTGAGAAAATGTAAATTGTAGAACTTCGTCTAGATTCTTACCTTTAACAAGATGTTGTGGCTACTTTATTTTCATGGACTTTTCTCTACTGGAAAGTTAGAAACTTCCAGGGTTGTGCAAATACTCATGTCAACAATTTGATAATGCCTCTCTGAAAATGATTTTCAAGGTAACCCAGAAGTTTCACCTGTTAATTGACATGGGATCCTGGGAGCATACAATCCCCAAACACCACAATCTCTATGCTTTGAAATTTTTAAGTAGAATCCAAGATATTAAAATGTGTCTATCACTTTTTGAGTTTCCTTACTGATGAAATGAAGCTGAATTTTCATTTGCTGCCCTTGACAGCATAACATAAAACATGTATTTTCAAGAAGGAGTGTAAATACTTTAAAAAACCCCTAAAACTATCATTTTATATTTTGCTAAATTTTAATTAGTATTTTATACATTACAGTTCTTTTCCTGATAGGATATATTCTATTGTCTACAGGCTTTTCAAAAACATTTTGCGTTCTTGACTTTGAATCCAAATATTCCTAGTTCATGAAACTCTTTCTCAAATCAATTTTAAAAGTCCTCCCTTCGATTGTGGTTATTTCTTTATATGGAGAAGTGTTTTAAATATTTTTAAATGTATGGATTATAGTATGAGCATTCCCATCATTTGGTATGCTGGGAAATAATCTGGTTTAACAATATGATTACTTATTTCTCTGAATGTATTTCTGATGTTACCATAATATCTTGATCTGTATTTAATCGACATATCTGTCTTTCTGTCTTTATTGGCACTTGACTTGATGGTAACTTTTTAAATTTACATTTAAGTATATTGGATGAAAATTAGTTTTCTCAGTCACACTTGCCACCTTTCAAGTACTCAGTACCCAGATGTGGCTAGTGGCTACTGTATTGGACAGCACAGATCTACAATATTTTCATGCTTGCAGAAAGTTCTGTTTAACAAAGCTCTACAGAGTATGCACATGTCGATTACAGGCTTCCAAACTGTGCTCCAGTATCACACCTTGTAACATTTGTTTAAATACCTATAGATCAAAATAAAATTAAAAAAAAAAGTCAGACACGGAATAACCTCCTGTCACAAACTCAAACGAAATCTTTGATGCTATTATTGGGTCATAGGAGTATTGCTCTAACTAACTATATGTTAAATGCCTTAAAGCTTGCTTTTTCTGCAGGTAGTTATGTTTTCGGACATATAACATGTTCTAGCCGCATATTTTTAATGACTATGATAATATAGATCAATTGTATCATAGTTTAATATATATGTATATTATGTATATATAATATATATGTGTAGAGACCTTGTTAGCTAAACCCAACAGTGAGTCCTAAATGCTAGATTTTGTTAATGTAAATCATTGTGGTTTTGTTGTTCAAAAGTTAACTTTAAGCTAGGAGAAATGAACAAATGAATTTAGAAAGCTTTTTGAAACTGAATCTATTTTCCTTGAAATGGGAGTACTTTGAAAATTTTAGAGAGAAAAATTAACTGCAGTCTTATATTTAGATAAATATGGATTTGTTGGCTAAATTATTCATGCTAGTATGGTTTTCCATTTTTATATACTTACAATATTTTCTATTGATTTTTAATATACAGAATACATAATTTCAGCAATTTCAATGTTGTATATTCAAAAGACAAATTTTAGTTTTAATTATCTGTCACTTTATCCTTTCTTTGTTTCTTATTATTTGCTGTTGTTCTTTTTTTGCAGCCTTATATTATAGTGCATCAGAAACTATTGTGTAAAAAAAAAGTAAGGAGTAAAAAATCTTATTAAAAGTAGTAGCAATTCGATATGAAATTGGCTTGTGCTTTCATTGTCATTTTGATGCTTCTGGTGCCAAAAAACTTGAGAAAAAAAGTCTTTAGATTCACATGATAAGCTGACAGAGTGAAATATCTTAAGGCTTGAAAGGGCAAGTAGAAGTTATAATTACTGTGTAGCTTCACAATCCTTGTATTGAAATACTCACCTTTGCTATCATGCTGCAGGCCATAGAGCGAGAAAAAGCCGAGAAGTTCAGAAAACTGCAAGATGCCAGCAGAGCAGCTCAGGCCCTGGTGGAACAGATGGTGAATGGTAATTACACGGAGTTGATTTAGATAATCTTCTTAGGGATTTGATAAACACATAGGTTCATATTTATCAGCTGAATTATATCAGACAAGCACTTCCTGAATGCAAATTTAAAGTGAGTTTGTGAGCTTTTTATTATTCTTTCTTAACGCTAAGCGAAATATTAGAGGAAATTCATCTTTGAGTCCAGTGGAAGAAAATGGGATGTGCTAGAATATTTTATCAATCTATTGCAGATAAATCAATTTTAGTGCAAATCCTGCTAGCATTGGTCCAAATAATTTATGAAAATAAGATTTGCAGAAATCATTGGAAATGTAAGCAATCATATACTATATATAAACTGATTATAATCTAATTTTAAGTAATTCTTGCAATATATTTTTCCAAACAGACTAAAGTTATATGTAAGGGTTCATCAGCATACCTGGTGGCTAATAATGTATTTGACATTTTCTATGTTGTTTTTCATTTTTTTTTTACTCATTTTATAAATGTCTTCTCAGGAGATACTATTTTTTTAACTTCAGTTGTTCTTGAATAAGGTAAAAAAAAATACAAAGCCAACACATCTTTTCCCCCCTTCCCCCCCCTTTCTTATTTATTTATTTAGAGCACTTGTGAGTTGGTGGGTGTGCATTAGGGGCAAAGAGAGAGAATTTTAAGCAGGCTCCATGCCCAGCACAGAGCCCAAAGTGGGTTTCGATCTCACAATCCTGAGATAATGACCTAAACCAAAACCAGGAGTGTGATGCTTAACTGACTGAGCTATCCAGGCATCCACCCTTTATTTTCAAATATTTTTTTTCTTTTTTGAGGATAAATTGAAATTAGGGGCACTTAGGTGACTCAGTTGGTTAAGTGGCTACCTTGTACTCAGGTCATAAACCCGGGGTCCTGGGATCGAGCCCAGCATCAGGCTCCCTGCTCAGCGAGGAACCTGCTTCTCCTTTTCCTCCCCATTTGTGCTCTCTGTCTCTCTCTCTGTCTCTCTCTCAAATAGTATCTTTAAAAAAATAGTTTTATAGTTTTTCCTAACAGTACTTCAGAAGCTGTCTGAACAAAATGTGTTACTGATATCAGTTATGAACAAACTTCTTTGAAATTACTGTTGTTATACTACTGTATTCATTTACAGATATAAGTAATTTATGAGAATCAGGGATAATGCTATTTTTAAACAATTTTTTTTACATATTTCACAGGATATGTTTACAAGAGTATAATAACCAAATGTAACAAATGTTTTTGTTGTGCATGTCAGCTTTTTCCAGGACCTGCCTGCATTCTGGAACATAAATTTTGCGTATGAATTAGTTTTTGCCTTAATTGCCATGTTGGCATTAAAAAGTTCAGCGATCTTCCTAGGAAATCAATTCCTTTTTTTTTCTTTTAATGAGCCCCATGACTGTATTCGGTTAACAATAAAAACAAGCAAACATGACAGCTGAGGATTAGGTTAACAAGTTAATGAGTATATAGACAATGCAAAATACTGAAAGGTTGTTGTTGAGCTATATGCTGTTGGGTGGTGTAACTGATGAATTTGATAACAGCATATTTTTATTAAATGAAATTGTGTGATCTAAAAAAAAAAAAGGCTTGTAGCTGCTACACAATTTCGCCATAGCAACTCTATTGTCACTTTTTTGTAAGGCGATATAAAATCTGTAATTTTTTAAAAGATTTTATTTCCTTATTTAAGAGAGAAAGTGAGAGAGTCCAAGTAGGGAAAGGGAGAGGATAAGCAGGGAGCCTGAGGTGGGACTGCATCCCAGGACCCTGGGATCATAACCTGAGCCGAAGGAAGATGCCTAACCAACTGAGCCACCCAGACATCTCCAAAGTCTATGCTTTTAAATGGTCTCCTTTCATAATCAAATGTCAAGCATACCTTACCTCATGTCATCATTCAAAAAGCACTTAAAATTTAGAAATGTAGGGAATGATTTTTTTGTAATTAAAACCTCATACAGGTTTAAAATGATCGTATGATTAGTGGTGATGTCATTTTCTAGATTATTGCCCTCAAAGCACTAAATTTAGGAGGCATGAAGAAAAATAAGGACATATACTAGGTCCTTAATAAATATTAATCGGTGAAATTCTTCATAGCCAAGCAAAGTTAAAGCAGTTATTGAGATGATTTTGGTCAGAAAATAATACTTTTTTTTTTTAAGATTTTTATTTATTTGACAGAGAGAAACACAGCCAGAGAGGGAACACAAGCAGGGGGAGTGAGAGAGGGAGAAGCAGGCTTCCCACCAAGCAGGGAGCCCGATGTGGGGCTCGATCCTGGGTCTCCGGGATCATGACCTGAGCCGAAGGCAGTCGCTTAACCAACTGAGTCACCCAGGTGCCCCTGAAAATAATACTTTTGAAGGAAAACGCTAACCCTGCTCAGAGGTTGACTGTATCGATCAAATTTTAAGCTTCTCGTGTGTTATGCCAATACAGAGAAGTTGTGACTGTTAAGTGATTAGGCTCAAATTTGGACTCTACCTAGAGCACAGCTCTGTTGCTCCATTCGATCACACATTTTACATGATTACTAAAAATTAGATTCAAGGATTCTAGCTTTTATTCCTTTTTTTCAGTCTTGTACAGAATAAATTTCATAACACTTATTTTATGTGATTGTACAAACTGTGAGTGAAAGCAGACACATGCCTACATGCCTGGAGTACCTCTCTCCAGGTATATTTCATTGGGACTCTCTCAACCTAATTTGCAATACCTCTGCTGGCATAGAACCAAAAACTGGAGTTTACTGGTTTGGCTCATGAAGCTGAAAGGACCAAAATGAAGTTTCTGTAAACCAGGTTTCTAACTGTTAGCTCAGTTAAGGTCTTTAGTTTACAGACCCAGAATTTCTTGTCTCAGTTTTGAGCTATGAAATTACAATAAAACTCATAACCATATACAATACATACATTCTTGTCCTTTTATTTATAAAGAAGGAAAATAAGAGCTGAATCATGGTACTTCATTTATGACCTCATGTAAATGTTTATTCCTTTTAACCACATCTCTTGTCCTCAAAAGTTAAGATAAAGACAAGTCGTTTTTATACAGTGTTAGCCTCCGTCAGCAGGCTCCTGGCAAGCGATAGAGCAGCAGAGCACAAAATCAGAACTTTCAGAAGGCTACTCCTCAGAGGGATGTTGCTCCAGTGGCTAAGCAGGGGGTGGAACCCTCCCTTGGGATCACAGAAGGACCCAGGGTGCCTGAGCATGGCAGAACTCCCAGATGTTAGAGCAGGAAAGCCAGCTGCAAAGATGGAGGCAAGGAGTGGGCTCTCAGCTCGGGGTTGCCATAAACCATGATCCCCAGCACATTTGGGCCACCACTGTTCAAGCAGAGACCCCACCAGGGAGACCCCTACTTTCTCCACTGGGAGGAGTTGCTTGGGAGCACAGCCAGAATATGCCGGTTTGGGAGACTCCAAAAGGGCTGTGCGCCAGAGATAGAAATGCTTGGTCATAGGCAGGGTGATCATGGAGTGCAGCCAGAGACCAGGAAGACAGGAGGGATGAACTGCTTTTCTCTGAGGGCACACTGAGGAGTGGGGCCTGGAACTCTCAACTCATATGGGACCGGGTACTGGGAGGCCGCCATCTTCATTTCCATCCTCCAAAGCTGTATGGCAAGCGTTCAGGGAACAAAAGCTACCGAGAGCAAGCCTGAGTAGATTACTCAACCAGGCCACTGGCAAGGGAAGTGAATTCTCCTTCTGGCAAAAATATTTGAGAATCAATACAACAGGCCCCTTCCCCAGAAGATCAGCAGGAACAGCAAGCTAAGACCAAGTTTACTGATCAATGAGAACTGCAAAACTATATAGCACATGGAATTCATGGATTTTTTCCCCATGATATTTTAGTCTTTCAAAGTTAGTTTATTTTTTTTTAATTTTATTTTTTCCTTTTTCTATTTTTTTAAATTTTTCCTCTTTCCTATTTTAACCAACATTTTATCAGTACCTTTTTAAAAACTCTTTTTTTAATTTTCATTTTACAGTCATAGTCTATCCATTCATTGTATTTAACCTTATTCATTGTATATATATCCTTTAAAATTTTGGGATACAGTTTCTTTTAGCAGACCAAAATATACCTTAAATCTAGTATATCGCTTTGTTCTAGTATCCTGCCTGATCACATTCTCTCCCTCCCTTTTTATTTATTTATTTTCTTTCTTTTTTCAACCAACTTCTTATCAATTCATTTTTTATATTCCTTTTAAATTTTCAAGTTTATAGTCATATTCCATCCCTTCATCATATTTAAGATGATTTTTTAAAGATTTTTTTTATTTATTTGACAGAGAGAAACACAGCCAGAGAGGGAACACAAGCAGGGGGAGTGAGAGAGGGAGAAGCAGGCTTCCTGCTGAGCAGGAGCCCGATGTGGGACTCGATCCCAGATCTCCGGGATCATGACCTGAGCCGAAGGCAGTCGCTTTTAAGATGATTTTTGTATACATATATAGATCTTTCTTTCCTTAAAATTTTGGGAGGCAGTTTCTTATAATAGCAAGGTGCACCCAAAATCAAGTGTGTGGTTCTGTTCTATTCACCATCCTGATCATATTTTTTTTCCTTTCTTTTCCCCCTGGCTTCAAGTCTCTTCTGATTTGTTTAGTGTATATTTTTCTGGGTCATTGTTACTCTTTTAGCATTTTATTCTCTCATTCCTCTCTTCTTCTCTGGGCAAAAGTGACAAAGCAGAAAAATTCACCTTAGAAAAAAGAACAAGAGGCAGTCCCAACTGCTAGGGACCTAATTGATACGGGTATTAGTAAGATGTGAGAACTAGAGGGGAGGTCACAACCAACACCAAAGAAATAAAATTATAGGAACATACTATGAACAGCTGTACACCAGCAAATTTGACAATCTGGAAGAAATAGATGAATTCCTAGAGACATGTAAACTACCAAAACTGAACCAGGAAGAAATAGAAACCTGAACAGACCCATAACCAGTAAGGAGATTGAAGCAGTCATCACAAATCTCCCAACAAACAAGCGCCCAGGGCCAGATGGCTTCCCAGAGGAATTCTGCCAAGCATTTAAATAAGAATTAATACCTATTCTCTTGAAACTGTTCCAAAAAGTAGAAATGGAAGGAAAACTTCCAAACTCATATTATGAGGCCAGTGTTACCTTGATCCCAAAACCAAAGACCCCATCAAAAGGGAGAATTACAGACAAATATCCCTGATGAACATGGATGTAAAATTCTCACCAAAATACTAGCTGATAGGATCCAACAGTACCTTAAAAGGATCATTCACCACAACCAAGTGGGATTTATTCCTGGGCTGCAAGGTTGGCTCAACATTTGCAAATCAATTAATGTGATACAATACATTAATAAAAGAAAGAATAAGAACCATATGATCCTCTCAATATATCAGAAAAAAAAGGATTTTACAAAGTACAGCATCCTTTCTTGATCAAAACTCTCCACAGTGTAGGGATAGAGGGTACATACCTCAATATCATAAAAGCTGTCTATGAAAAACCCACAGTGAATATCATTCTCAGTGGGGAAAACCTGAGACATTTTACTCTAAGGTGAGGAATATGGAAGGGTTGTCCACTATTACCACTGGTCTTCAATGTAAGTATTAGAAGTCTTAGCCTCAGCAATCAGACTACAAAAAGAAATAAAAGACATCCGAATAGGCAAAGAAGAAGTCAAACTCTCACTCTTTGCCAGTGATATGATACTTTATGTGGAAAATCCAAAAGTTTTCACCCCAAAACTGCTAGAACCTATACAGGAATTCAGTAAAGTGGCAGGACGTAAAATCAATGCACAGAAATCAGTTGCATTTCTATACACCAACAAGAACACAGAAAAAAGAGAAATTAAGGAGTTTATCCCATTTAAAATCGCACCCAAAACTGTAAGATACCTAGGAATAAATCTTACCAAAGAGGCAAAGAACCTGGACTCATAAAAGTATAGAGTACTCATGAAAGAAATTGAGGAAGACACAAAGAAATGGAAAAATGTTCCATACTCATGGATTGGACAAAGAAATATTGTGAACATGTCTATGCTACATAGAGCAATCTACACATTTAATACAATCTCTATCAAAATGCCATTAACTGGGCGCCTGGGTGGCTCAGTGGGTTAATACCTCTGCTTTCAGCTCAGGTCATGATCTCAGGGTCCTGGGATCAAGGCCCGCACTGGGCTTTCTGCTCAGGAGGGAGCCTGCTTCCTCCTCCTCTCTCTCTCTGCCTGCCTCTCTGCCTACTTGTGATCTCTCTCTATATCAAATAAATAAATAAAATCTTTAAAAAATGCCATTAACTTTTTTCAAATAAATGAAACAAATAATTCTCTAATTTATGTGGAACCAGAAAAGACCCCCAATAGCCAGAGGAATGTTGGAAAAGAAAACCAAAGCTGGTGGCATCACAATGCCAGATTTCAAGCTGTATTACAAAGGTGTAATCGTCAAGACAGTATGGTACTGGCACAAAAACAGACATATAGGTCAATGGAACAGAATAGAGAGCCCAGAAATGGACCCCCAACTCTATGGTCAACTAATCTTCAACAAAGCAGGGAAGAATACCCAAAAGGAAAAAGAGTCTCTTCAACATATGTTGGTGGGAAAATTGGGCAGCTACATGCAGAAGAATGAAACTGGACCATTTCCTTACACAATACACAAAAGAAAACTAAAAATGCATGGAAGTCCTCAGTGTGAGGCAGCAACCTCTTTGACCTCAGCCACAGCAACTTCTTCCTAGAAACATCGCCAAAGGCAAGGGAAGGAAAGGGAAAAGTGAACTATTGGGACTTCATCAAGATCAAAAACTTTTGGACAGCAAAGGAAACAGTTAACAAAACCAAAACACAGCCAACAGAATGCAAAAAGATATTTGCAAATGACATATCAGATAAAGGGCTAGTATCCAAAATCTATAAAGAACTTATCAAACTCAACACCCAAAGAACGAATAATCCAATCAAGAAATGGGCAGATGACATGAACAGACATTTCTCCAAAGAAGACATCCAAATTGACAATAGACACATGAAAAAGTGCTCAACATCACTTGACATCAGGAAAATACAAATCAAAACCACAATGAGATACCACCTCACACCAGTCAGAATGGCTAAAATTAACAAGTCAAGGAACAACAAGTGTTGGCGAGATGCAGAGAAAGGGGAACCCTCCTACAGTGTTGGTAGGAATGCAAGCTGGTGCAGCGACTCTGGAAAACAGTATGGAGATTCCTCAAAAAGTTGAAAATAGAGCTACCCTACGACCCAGCAATCACACTACTGGATATTTACCCTAAAGATACAAATGTAGGGATCCAAAGGGGCTTGAGCACCCAAATGCTTATATCAGCAATGTCCACAATAGCCAAACTATTGAAAGAACCAAGATGTCCATCAACAGATGGATGGATAAAGATGTGGTATATATATGCAATGGAATACTTTGCAGCCATCAAAAAAACGAAATCTTGCTATTTGCAATGACATGGATGGAACTATGGAACTAAAGGGTATTATGCTAAGCGAAATAAGTCAATCAGAGAAAGACAATTATTGTATGATCTTTCTGATATGGGGAATTTGAAAGGCAGGGCAGGGGGTCAAGGGGAGAATGGAGGGAAAATGAAACGATGGGATTGGGAGGGAGACAAATCATAAGAGGCTCTTAGTTTCAGGGAACAAACTGAAGGTTGCTGGAGGGGAGGGGAGTGGGAGGGATGGGGTGGCTGAATGATGGACATTGGGGAGGGCATGTGCTATGATGAGTGCTGTGGATTGTGTAAGACTGATGAATCACAGACCTGTACCCCTGAAGCAAATAATACATTATATATTAAAAAAGAAAACAGGAAACAAAACCTATTAGTTTCAAAGGCAGTTTGTTAAAGAAAATTAAGAGAGGTGATGAGGAAAAGGGGGAGTATCGTAAAGTTCTTAAAAGTGCAGAGATTACCATGATGCCAATATAGAAGTGACTTTGACTTGATGTTGCAGAATTTTGTTAAAAATCAGTGTTTTGTCTTGAAAACACTCTCATAACATGTGGTCAGTTTTGCAGGGTTGCATAAAAGTTAGGATTGATTTAGAGATAATTTTCATTTTGACTGTACTTTATCAAATGCAAAGACTTACCTGAAGGATATTAACATACAGTTAACATTAAATATATTGTGAATTTTAATATTATTTTGTGAGTTTTAGAGTAGAATGATATTTGGAAAATATGCACAGAATCAGTAAAAGACTCACACTATTTTATTTGGAACCTTTTTTTTAATTTTTAAAGATTTTTGTTTGTTTATTTGGCAGAGATCACAAGTAGGCAGAGACACAGGCAGAGAGAGAGGAGGAAGCAGGCTTCCTGCTGAGCAGAGAGCCCGATGCGGGCCTCGATCCCAGGACCCTGGGATCATGACCTGAGCCAAAGGCAGAGGCTTAACCCACTGAGCCACCCAGGTGCCCTGGAACTTTTTTTGTAACCAAAAAAGGAGGTTGCATCAATTACTTGCATACTTTAATGCTTTACATGAACATTTTCCTTATAGATGTCCCAGTTCTTGTGCAAGTGTGTAAGTGATAACTTCATGATCATAGTAGGCTAAATAAAGAGGTTACAGTGCTGCTAACAGAGCATGTTAGCTGGCATGTTTCTAAGTTTTTAACATGGTTTTGCTATAATGAACTGATTTATCTCTTCATTAGCTGTATCTTCTTTGAACTAAAATAAATTTCTGTCAACATCATTTGATTGGAGTAGTTTGAGAGAGTGGTGGATGGTGGAGAGAAATTCTTATTATAGAATTTTTTTACAAATATAATTTTTATGAAGCTTATTATTATTATATAAGATGGGAATAAGAACTTCAGTCTCAAGAAATTGTTGGCATTATGGAATTTTAATGAAAGTAAATGCAAAAAAAATCACACCAAAATGAATACAACACTGTTGCAACAACAACAAAAAAGAGAGTAAGTGGGAGACTAGATTGGGTACCTAGTGATGTAATCGTTTCCTGTAGCTGTGTTATGCTGAGAAGGGGAATTTCCAAATTTGCACTGATTTCCTTTTTTTAAAAGGATACAACATAACCTCTAAGCTTTGTTTTAATAGTTTTTCATTTAAACACAAAAATGGTAATTAAAATTTTAGAAAATTTCACAACTAAGTATGGTAAATGATCTTGCTACTATATTGGTACTATTGATTATTCCTTAATGAATCCTAATTTCCTAAGATTTTATGCCAGTTTTTAACTGATCTTCTTACTTCAAAGCAAAAGTTTTTCATTGTGTGAGATTATGGGATTTTAGGATAATCCAGAATATTTTTATATTTAATCATTTGCTTTATTTTTATCTATTTAGATTAGACTTTGTTCTTTTTTGAAAAGATTTTACTTATTTATTTGATAGAGAGAGAGAGAGAAAGACAGTGAGAGAGGTAATACAAGCAGTGGGAGTGGGAGAGGGAGAAGCAGGCTTCTCGCTGAGCCTGGAGCCCAAAGTGGGGCTCCATGCCAGGACCCTGAGATCATGACCTGAGCCAAAGGCAGACGGTTACCAACTGAGCCACTCAGGCACTCCTAGACTTTATTCTTAATTTTGTTTATAAAATAATGTTGTTGCATATATATATATATAGATATATATAGTCTCCTAATCAGTCAGGTGTAAAAAAAGACCTGGTTTAGATAAATTGTTTTCCTGTATTAATATTAAAATTACTAAGAAAATAGTTGTATTAAACATTTATTTGGAAACATACGTAAGCATAGCTCATTTTCCCCTTCTTTAAGCTATAAAATTGTTTCACCATAATTTCCAGAGAAGGTAGTATAATGTAATTATCTAATAGGGTTAGTGATGTTTTCTACATTAAACTGTGCTTCCCTTTCAATTTTTAATTGTAGTTTCCTGTATGTTAATTAAGAATCTGAAGATAATCACATTAACGAAATGTTTTAAATTAAAGCAGTAATTATTAGTATATTAGACTAGAAGAATAACTCAAAACCATCATCCCTTGAGTGTTAGATTATAGTGTTTAAGATGATAACTAATAGTAAGTCTGCTAAGGACTGTAATTAAATAGTACAGACTGGTAACACAGACAAGGGCTCCTCTTATCTGTAATATTAGCTATATAACTGCATTTTTAGTATTTTGCTTTATAGTTCATTAAGTATTTCATGTGATTGGTGCCTTTTGAGCTTGGGCAACCAAATTGTCAGATTGGTAAAGACAGGGATTATAGTCAGTTTGGCTCACTTCAAAGTCAAACCTCCTAATCTTCTCTTCACATCATTGTGAAGGATTTTTAGTGGCAGTAACTCTCATAATTATATATTTTAATGAGAAGGTATTTTGTAACTAGTTTGTGTAAGAGTGGGGTATGGAAATAATACTATTTGCAGTATTCCAGCCCTTCCATTGTAAATGAGTAGATTTCCCCACAGCTGTACTCACTTCTTCTCTTATTCTTTCCTCAGTTCTGGGCTGTTCTATTTATGTTTCATATTTCTTCATGTGACACTTGGGGATAATGGTCTACACAGAGTTTACACTCCCTAAGTGTTAATTGACAGACACATCATTCTTTGACTCCAGTCTCCAAAGGAAAAAAACTCTGTGCATGTGTGTGTGTGTGTGTGAGAGAGAGAGAGAGAGAGAGAGAGAGAGAGAGAGAGAGAGGAGAAAGTCATAGTGGTCACTGTTGTTGAGGAAAAATAGTCACAAAAACAAATATAGGTAGAAATATGGCCTTTATATCTCCTATTTTAATGTTGTTTAAAAATAGAATAAAAGTTAAAGAAAAGCTCTTTTATTAAATTTATGTATTATATTCACTAGGGATATAAATTTTATATAAACATATTAACTTTTAAAAGCTATTATTTAAAAAATTATTTTCAAAAAGGGATTGTATAAAAGTGTGGTTCAAGAAACCTCTAGAACTTAGTCTACCAATACTCAGGCCTTGTTTTCACAGACTTAGTAAGTTTCTATTACATATTAGGCTGTAATATTCATGCCAAATGGGCTTGTAATGACCTTCACCTAATAATATGCAATAAAAATTGGAGACTATTTATTAAAACTTCATTTTGAGTTTTCATTCTAAACACAGGTTTTTCATTATTCTACTCTGGCTTCATGGCTAATGATGAATATACTTGATGAGGAATACTTCACTTTAAGTGGCAGTTCTGAAGTATTTGCATGGAAGGTGGTGCACAATTAAAACTATTCTAACAGTCTGTTATGCACTGTACACAAGTAATAAAATTAATGGGTGCACTTGAAGTAATGATCCATTTCCTCTGGGTGCAATATATTTATTCATGGACTATTTTAGGGGTTGTTTGGAATACGAGATGTGAATGGATTATGATCCCTTGTCCCTGAAATTCTAATGTGCTACTACAAAATGGCTTCCATAAGTATTGTTCATAATGCCTGCTGAGGAGTGTTTGTATTCTTAAGTAGCTAACAAAAAAATTAGAAAAACTGATGCTCAAATGATTGATACTTAAAAGTGTCAAAGTGTCACAAAACTTAAAATGTTCAGTTGGGTAAAGAACTGTAAATTTTATGAAATACACATAAAACAGTTACATATAATAGTAAAATTATTCATGTTCCAGTATTTGTTTGGGAAACAGTATCCTTATTTATTCTACTAAAGTTTTAAGAGACTTTCTCCTAATAGATAGCTAATTCATGAAGTTGAAGTAACGGCTTTTATAATTTTAGTTTAAGAAATAGACATGAAGTAATGTGGCATGTACCAGGGCTTTTGATCCTTCCCCCAAGTATTTTAAAGCAAACTCAAAACAAGAGAGACTGTGTGCATGTTTGTGTTTGGCTTTTTGTGTCTATGGGTATTGCTACCCTAATGTTCATATTTGTATGAAGTAAGCTATTGATTTAGTGTTGCATGAGTTCACAAGTACACTGTGTTTATTCCTTACCTACTCTATGCAGAAAATATCAGATAATGCCATTAGAGACCTTTTTCTCAGAGGGGTTTAGAGTTTAGAAGGACAGGTTACACTCTTGTTGAGCAGGAAGTGTATTCACATATGAAATAATATAATATTTACATGCAAATTCTTCATAAGAAGATATCTGATTCTCTGTGGTCATCTTACCTTTGCAAATGACATATGGGAGTTTCTGTTTTTAATTTTGGCATGGTTGTCCTTTATCATTTTAATTGCAGATGGGAATGGATGTATGGCCAAATATGCAAAGCTTTGCTAATAAACTCATGAATTCATCACTGGTTGATATGATTTCTTTTAAAAATATCTACACACACTTTCCATATCTCATATCAGTGTTGTATTTTATAAAATTAGTACTAGCTTTAGAAATATTAGTCATTGAGTGGCGCCTGTGTGGCTCAGTCGTTAAGTGTCTGCTTTCGGCTCAGGTCATGATCCTGGAGACCGGGGATCGAGCGCCACATTGGGCTCCCTGCTCGGCAGGAAGCCTGCTTCTCCCTCTCTCACTCCCCCTGCTCGTGTTCCCTCTCTAGCTGTGTTTCTCTCTGTCAAATAAATAAATAAAATATTTTAAAAATGTATTAGTCTTTGACTTTTTTTTTATCACTACCCCCTTTCAATCATTAAAAAAACATCCCCCCACCAATTTCAACATTTGAAAGCTCCAGTCTCTCTCTCATTTTTGTTGTTGGCTCTATATTAGTTGCTATAACATTGACTAATATCTATTGTTTGCCTGGCATATATCAGACTTTGTGTAACAGCTCACACATGTAAACTCAGAACCCTCATAAGTATCTTATGAGATCAATTCTATTTTAACCTCATTTCATGGATAAGAAAAATGAGATCCAGTGGGATCAAATAATTGAACCTCGTTACCCATTTAGTAAAGAGAGTGAAATCTGAACTCAGTTCTCCCTAAGACCAGAGCTCTTGACTGTGAATTTCTGTAACTTTCCATTCACCTTCACCATTTATCCTAATAGGGAGATGCTTCTTTTACCTATTATTGTATTTTAATCACCTTTATTCAGTTATAAAAATCAGTATGTTAATAAGTAGAGAGTATTATAGATTTCATAGCGGATTTGTACAAAATTTGCTTTTCTCGTTTATTTTAATTTTTTTTTTGCAGTGATGTTAGCATCTGGACATTTTTTTGGCCTGACATATTGAGCTGATAGTTTTGGAGAATTATCAACCAGGACACATTAAATTCTATCCCTAGATTTTAATAGATGCCACAGGACCAATTGGTAGTTCATATAGTTGATTTGTATTTTTCTGATTAGATTAGCATGCATTATTCATATTGAAAGTTACCTTATGGTTTTATTTTTTCATTTCAAAGGGGTGGCTCTTTGTATGATCGACCTCTGTCAGGAACAGTGAGTTATTTTTCTGTGTATTTCCTCATAATTTAGAGACATGTTAAATAAGACTCAATGCAGTATCCATTCATCAGCACCTTTAAATTACTTTAACATGTCTGACCTGCCTATACTGGAATTGGACCACTATAGTCTTCCTTCTTCTAAACTTATTCAAGTTTAACATATGCTGAGAATATTTCCTCTGAACATCTGATCATTTATGTCTGTGGCACATTTTGAATCGTTATCTAATGTAAAATAACATTTCTCCCTTGTGTATTTTTAAATTATTCCCTTTTGTTTTCCAACAATAATATTAGCATTTTATCATAGTATTTTTTTTCTTATACTGAATGCCTAGATGACCATAGTTTGGGATTCTTCCCTTAAACTTTGTAGCAAGTAGGATCATTTTGCAATTACAGTTACTTAGTAGCATCCCCCAAACTTATTTTGCTATAATTTTTGGTCATTGCTCCAAACTAAATGATCACGAAGAGTATATCACACAAATTGTCCAGGTCTCTCAATAGAGCCAATAGCTTCCTTAGCTATTAGGACCATTTTAGAAGTTTTTAACTTTTACAAATGTTTTATAGTTGTATACATGGAAACTTGCATATTTTATGTTTTTACACTTCATTTTAAAAGTTACTTTTCTTTAAAAATATATCAGCCAAAGAAGGAAGGAAAGGCTGTTCTCAATGATATCTGCAAAGTTTGTTTTCTTCAATGTCCTATCAAAAGTTTTTGAAATTAGTGAAGTTAGAGTTACATTTCAAATCAATTGAAAGCTGTGGTTTGGTGCATAACATATCTGAGCAGAGGAGAGTAAAAAATGGTAAAATAATATAGTCATTGAATTCAAATCTATATTTTTTAGGTTTTGAAAAGAGTGAAGTGGGAGGCATGTTTGTAAAACCACAGACCTTCTGTTTGCTAGAGATGGTCTCTAGACTCGTTAACAAATTCCTTGCCCATTAACTAAATGACATTACTAGAAAGTCGAGTAGAACTAACATTCATAAAAGTTGATTTTTTTCATAGACAACTTGGCCTTCACTATATCACTTTAACCCATGGATATTTTAGTCTAGAGAAAGAATTTTATAGTGAATTTGTGATCCCTTTTGAGATTCCTGTGGCTATATGGAGGAATAGGAAACATTCAAATAATATTTCAAAAATAAAAGAAAGTTATCAATGCTATCATAGCTGTCTTTAAAAATGCATAGCATAGTGGGGGCACCTGGGTGGCTCAGTTGGTTAAGCGACTGCCTTCGGCTCAGGTCATGATCCTGGAGACCCGGGATCGAGCCCCACATCGGGCTTTCTGCTCGGCTTCTCCCTTTCTCAGTCCCTCTGCTTGTGTTCCCTCTCTAGCTGTGTTTCTCTCTGTCAAATAAATAGGATCTTTTAAAAAAAATAAAAAAAATAAAAATGCATAGCATATTTAATAGTTTTATATAATGTAATTAAAGAAGTTACTATATAAATTCATACATGTGTATGTGCATGTAAAAACACCTAAATTTTGTCAAAAAGTATAGAGAGTATTTTAACATGTAGCATTACATGATGTTATTCTTTCTTGATATGTATAGGATAATATATACTTGGGTTGGCATTAGTCATCACATAGCCCATTATAGCAAACTTAAATAGATAGTATATATTAAAAGACACCAAACTGCTGGGCTCCTGGGGGGCTCAGTTGGTTAAAGCCTCTGCCTTCGGCTCAGGTCATGGTCTCAGGGTCCTGGGATCAAGGCCTACATCAGGCTCTCTGCTCAGCAGGGAGCCTGCTTCCTCATATCTCTCTCTCTGCCTGCCTCTCTGCCTACTGTGATCTCTCTCTCTGTCAAATAAATAAACAAAATGTTTTAAAAAAAAAGACACCAAATTGCTAACACATAGTAGATTCTCCAGAAAGCTGAAGGTGATAATGATGTGCTTACATTTCCATTTTGCCTTTGATAGACTTTTTTCCTGCTTTAGCTTTGTTACAGATGATTTTAAAATTATCAGATCAACTTCTGCATTTGTAAATGATATGTAAGTAACATGAAAATCTTTTTTCATTTTAGGAAGATTATTTTTTAGTGCTTATTTCACTTTGGACCCATGGAAAATCTGCTTATTTCTGCCTGTCTGTGGCAGAAATAGAGAATTACTGCATTTTGATAAAAACTCCTTCCCTTTTTTCTTAAAATCCAAATAACATTTCAGCTAATTCTCAAACCATTTAAAAAATACAAATGTTAGCGTTTCAATGTACATTTCAATAGCATACATGATATTTAACAACTATTTGGAATCCTCCAAAAGATTGTTTTTTGTCCATGATCAATCTTCCAATTCCCTTCAGAGCTTTAACCCTTTTTGTTTTTATTTAAATATATTTTACTCTTCTCTATCTTATGTGCCATTATTTATTATTTTATTACGTTCATACTCTTGATAAGATGTATGTCTTATGATTTATAGTCAGTAATCAGAACTGCGGTTGGTACTTCTGTTTCTTTGGCAGTAAATAAATGACTAGTTCAAAATCCTTCATAAGATGAATACTTTTAAACTTGAGACACATGGGTTTTCAGATGTCTTGTAGTCTGTGGCTTCAGTGGATATATTTTAAAAATCTTCTTTCTAGAGGGTGTTAATGCTGACAGCATCAAACAAGCTTCAGAACAACTGAACAGCCGGTGGATAGAGTTCTGCCAATTGCTAAGTGAGAGACTTAACTGGCTGGAGTATCAGAACAACATCATCACTTTCTATAATCAGCTACAACAATTGGAGCAGATGACAACTACTGCTGAAAACTGGTTGAAGACCCAACCTACCACCACAGCAGAGCCAACAGCAATTAAAAGCCAGTTAAAGATGTGTAAGGTAAGATTCTTTCCTCTTTTTTTGGATCGTGATCAATAGGAATTTCTTGGCAATTTCCAGAAGAACAGCAAATTATTTAATAAAAAATTCCCTTTGAAGGGCTTAAACATAGTAAGGATCAAAATGTAAGTGAAGAAAATGAGTTTAAATAGATAATGTATGATGACTAAATCCTAAAAAATAGATTTAGAGTACTTACACATGGGCTAATTGATTTTATCACTTTGCAGAATGGCGAAGCAGTTTGCCGAATGGTGAAGCGAAATGGCCAATAATTTGGAGCTCTTTTTTTATGGCAGCTCAAGTGCTAAAAGAAAAACTCAGTAATATGTTAAAAAAGTGGAATCCACACAAACACAGGCAGCTGATATACTGTATAATTGGATATATAAGAAAAATCTTTATAAATGACAGTTCATTCAAAGTAGATTAATTTGAGGAAAGTTTCCTTACCAAAATATTTCATCATTGTCCCTGGAGTATAGAGGAATCATAAGGGATAGTACAATAACCCTGCATCAGAGCTGTAACCATTCTGAAGACCAAAAAAGGATTAGAGATAGAGAAGTTACAGGAACCTAGAAGGAGTGAGTTGGATACCCATTGTAAAGTCAGCCTTAAGAGCCAGCCCACATGACATCATAGGAATGGAGCCAGAAAAATCAATACATAACTTCACTCTCCTCCCTGCCTCTAGAACCTGAATCTGGACAGGGATCCCCATTGGCAAGAGTACAAAGAGCCCTAGTTTATAAGTGTCATTCTCCTGAGTTCTAGAAGTAGAAAGTGCATCCAGATGGCCAAACGAGGTATAACTGGCACCAAGGAACCTGAGAAAGAGATTTAAAGAGTGTGAATGCAAATGTAAGAAAACCAGAGTTATACAATAATGATCACTTGAACTTTTTGCATGGTTACTATGAGCTGAATGCTTTTTGTGGAAAGTGGGAAATTGGACAGATGAAAAGTTTTCTAGGATGAACCTCAATGATAGACTGCAATGGCTAGGTTTGATCTAATAAGCAGTGAATGGAGCTTAATGTGCATACTCTGAAAAGAATGGTTTAAATAATGGGAGACTGGAGATGGAGAGGTGACAAGGTTGGTTTGGAGGTGATATTAAACCCAGGAAGGGACGGGAAATTCAAAGATATTTTGAACGGAAAAACAGTTGAAGGACCTGATGATTTTTTCACATACTGGTTCTACAGCTTTACTAAGAAATGAGTAAACTCAGGAAATATATTTTTGGATAAAGAATATAGGACAAAAAGGCATTGAGTTTTTTAATGCAGATATGCAAATCTAGGGAATTTCCATTTAAAGACACATTTTGCTGTTAATAGAATCTGTGACTTTTTTAATGTGAATCCGTGGAATACTCCACCTACGTTATTTCTTGTAATGAAATCTGATGACCTTATCTTAACCTGTTTCTTGAAATTCAGACCCAAAAAATTTAACCATGAAATCTACAAAATACATTCACCCATAAAATAGTCAGCCTCTCTAGTGTTGCTGGGAGTGATGCTAAGTGTATTAGCTGGCTTGAGCTCCTTGACAGATACCACAGGGTAACTGGTGGCTTAAACAATGACTATCTCCAAGGACCTGAAGGAAGGCCATTGTGAATACTGGACAGAGAGGTGTGAGGGGTGGCAATAAGATGATAGATGGAGGGTAAAGGCAGGCATATAGGAGACAAAGCAAGGACTCCTAGGGCCTGGAGAATATTGGTCTTTATCTGAGGAGCAAGTGGAGATCATTGGTGGTTACAAATCTTAAATATTTTCTTGAGGTTAAGGAAGTCATCCTAAGTGAAGTTATTTATTTTTTCTGCATTCTGCCACAGAGTTCCAGATTTTGCTGACATAATTCCATCCTTCTTCATCACCCCTTACTCTTTTTCTCTGCACCTTTTTTTTAAATTTTTTAAGATATTTTATTTATTTGACAGAGAGAAACACAGCCAGAGAGGGAACACAAGCAGGGGGAGTGAGAGAGTGAGAAGCAGGCTTCCCGCTGAGCAGGGAGCCCGATGTGGGGCTCGATCCCGGGTCTCTGGGATAATGACCTGAGCCGAAGGCAGTCGCTTAACCAACTGAGCCACCCAGGTGCCCCATTTTCTGCACCTTTGTTTGCCGGTAACTTGTTGAATCACCTAGGGTAAAATATTTAGCAGGATAAACTCAGAGTCATTCATGCCAAAGTTAACATTATGCTATTTTGCTGTGGTTAATTCTAGGTAAATAAATTCTTCCATCTTGTTTGTCAGTGCATTCTGTTATTTGGAGATGTTTTCCGAGATTAGACTGTGGTATTGGCTCCAAATATAATGCTTGCCAGAACTGGTTCTTCATATGGGGGTTGGAGAGCCCTTTGGGAATTGGAAGAAATCCATGGACCCTTTTCCAAGAAAAGTGAAAGAGTTTTTCCATTAGATAAACACAGAATTTTGAAGGGTAAACAGACTCAGGAAAGATGCCTTACTCAGGAGGACTAACCACATTAAGGCCCTTTTGTGGAAATAAGGAGTAATTGTTAACATCTTTTAAATGTTAAATATTTCAAGTCAAAATGATCTCTCCTAAGACTTACTCTCAGAACTTTAAGGTTTCAATTGAACACTTGCCCAAATGTTTTATTAGTTTCCAAGTCCCCTTTGTTTTGCAGAACACACTTTAACTATGTTGTAGGCTCCATCGATAGCCCTCTAAACAGGAAGAATGTCGGCCCTCCATCTGGCCAAATGTAAATCAGGTTCTTAACTGCTGTTTCACAGCAGATGTCAATGCTACCATTTGTAAGCCTAGTGTACAAAATGCAAGTCTTTAATTCTATAATAAAAAACCAAAAGTATTACCCTTTAGCTCCTGTCTTAATCTTCATACGTTGATACGCACCTACTTTGTAGCTCTTGATTGAGAGGCTCTATATTAGAATGGGAGATATGGTTCTTCTCCCTATTTATGTAAATGGTTTTCATCTTCACCTACCAAAATAATTTGATTGTCAGAGATTAACATATCTGAATCAACTCTTACTGTTATAACCACATAGCACCATTCCTCTGAAAGTCATCTTTTATCTACTGAAAATTGTTAACAAGTGACAGTGTCCATTAGGTAGTCTTGCTACTATGAAAGAACCTTGGAATATATTTATCTTACTGAATCCTAAGACAAAGTTACTCTCTCCCAAACAGTAGGCATGCATCCAAAAAATAACTTGTTCTTTTTTCTTTTTCTTTTCACTTTGACTCCCTAGAAGCTCAAATTTATATTTAGTTCATAATTACTATAATTCTTTGCATTTTCCTTCCTCCTAATTAGCTTGTAATCTGATTTTAAAATTTCAGTTGTCCTTTTTTTTCCTTCATTTTAAATGATAAACGATCCTGAAGTATTTTTTTTTCTAAAGGTAGTAGGCTAGGTGTGACTCATAAGAAGCCATGGTAATAATGACTTAAATAAAGAACATTTGTATATTCTGTTTGAATTCCGATTATAAGTGTAGCAGAGACATGTGAATTGCAGCTTCACTGGAAACAAAAGAGAATGAAAACATTCCATGTGAACAGCACCGTTCCAAAGAAATATAATGCAAACCATGAATTTGAGCCACATATGTAGTTTTAAATGTATAGAAACAATATTAAAGAGGAAAAATAAACAGGTAAATGAATTTCAATAATGTCTGTTATTTAAAATGGTAAATTGAAAATATTACCCTATCAAGATTCAATCAGTATTTAAAACTATGAGTTAATATTTATATATTTTAATATCAAGTCTTCAAAATTCAACCTATGGTTTATAATGACAGCACATCTGAATTTGGACTGGCTGCATTTTCAGGTGTTCAGTAGCCACGTATAACTAGTGACCACTATATCGCACAGCAGTGGGTCCATATGATTTTATCATTCAAACCAGAGTACTCTTTGAGAGTGTAAGGAGGTGTTATTAACAATTACACCAGGACAAGGAAAGCAGAGCAAACTCTCACCCTAATTGAAACAGTGGTAAGTACCTGTTCAGTCAGGAGAAGTAATGTGACCATATAAAAGATAGATGATTACAGACATAAATATGTACCTGTTTACATAATTATTACATAGCTTATGTAATCTATGAAATATAAGTATATAAAGATAAATTTGTAATTTAATGCAGTAGGTATGGTTGTAGATAGATGTACTTATATTCTTCACAAGTGAATTTAAAGAAGAACGTTCTTGAAACAAGCTTAGAATTTGGAGCAAAGGCACAGCATTTTGAGATAAAAGGGGTACAGAGGAACATTCATGTCTGATTGATTGGTAGGATATAAGGTCATTCATAGCATTTTTCAAGTGCACATTCACACCCATTAATGCTGTAAATGATGTGATTTTTGAAATTTAAAGACAGTTTTATATAATGGTATCTGTTGAATGAAGAACCAGGTTTTTTGTTTTTGTTTTTGTTTTTGTTTTTTAAATTGATGACCTGTGCCAGAGACTGGCCTAAACTGTCATGGATATTTCTTACAATGTTTTGATAAGGGCATTAAACTAAGCTTTCATCCCTGCCTTTTAACACCTTTCTTTGCAAAAATGATATGTATGCAAAGTAAAAGTTTTATTTATTTTAATACTCTAAATTATTGTACAGGATGAAGTCCACCGGCTGTCAGCAATTCAGCCTCAAATCGAACGATTAAAAATTCAAAGCATAGCCCTAAAAGAGAAGGGACCAGGGCCAATGTTCCTGGATGCAGACTTTGTGGCCTTTACAAATCATTTTAACGAAGTCTTTGCTGATGTTCAGGCAAGAGAAAAAGAGCTCCAAACAAGTAAGTAAAAATACTTGAAATGGCTAACTTGATATTTTCTGAATTCAGCATTTGCTGGAAAAAGAGAAAATACTCACATGAAAGAGTAAGTTCTATCAAAGGAATCCACCGTCCCTACATCCTGCAGTAAGAGATACTGTTGTTGGAAAACATATGTGTTGTATTTTCATTTCTCTCCCTCACCCCCCATAATAATTCATGACTTTGAGAACAAATAAAATATATGTTTTATACAGGCATTAACATCTCCTTGGTGGGTTGCAAATTTTACATCCAAAGATTTTGAACACTGGAGGAAATAAAAGCAGTTGAAGCCCTCTTAGTAGGTTTTGATTAAATCCTGTTTGCTTTATGTACAAGGATATTTAGCTAGGCTTCTTACTAATACTTCTATGCAGTTTATATGATGATTGGTATACCTGTAACATACCTGTAGCAACTGAAATTCACAGCACAGGACAAATTATATCCCTGGGCTGCATTTTACTATTGGTTCACTGCCACTATGCAGTATCCTCTTTTTCTTTTTCTTTTCTTTTTAAAGATTTTATTTATTTTCTTGACAGAGAGAAACACAAGTAGAGAGGGAACACAAGCAGGGGGAGTGAGAGAGGGAGAAGCAGGCTCCCTGCAGGGCAGGGAGCCCGATGTGGGACTTGATCCCTGGACTCCAGGATCATGACCTGAGCTAAAGGCAGACTCTTAATGACTGAGCCACCCAGGTGTCCTTTTTTTTTTTTTCTTTTTTTAAAAATAATTTATTTTATTTTATTTTTTCAGTGTTCCAAGATGTAGTATTTATGTACCACACCCAGTGCTCCAAGCAATCCATTCCCTCCTTAATACCTACCACCAAGCTCACGCTTCTTTTTCTTGTTTAACAGTAAAATATAACCTAAAAGTAGAGCAGTAACACAAATGGCTACCATTTGACTGGTGAAATTTTCAAGATGTTGCTTTTGTCTCTCACCAGTTTGCTCTTAGGATATTTATACTATCTGGTCCCAAATAGCCTGACCCATCAGCTTAATTACTAAGACAAAAATTCCTTTGATAGACAGGTTTATGAACACTTTCATACATTAGTAAATGAGTTTTTGGTTCACCATCCGTACATATATATGTACTTCTAGAAGATTATAGAGTAAAATTGGATTTTAAGGCATTAAGATAAAAATATTTTTAAAAATGTCTTCCCTAAATTTATTATTAGAAGCACAAGAACATGTGCTTGTTTTCTACTAGAATTTTAATTAGTTAGAAAACACGTTTTTTGACTACTTGTCTTTGTAAATATCCAAATGATTTACCAAATAGTAATTTTCTAAAATGAGTATAGTGATATACATGAAACATTCCCTGTTTTCTTGGTTTTTAAACTTTGATTTCTTGGTGATGTCATGGAATGAACTGAATAAAGCAAAAGATAAGTGCTTATTTTTTCCTTTTGCTTTAAATTCATTTTTAGTATTTTTTTTTTTTTTTTCATTTAGAGGGGTTTGTTTTCCTGGTAGGACATCAGGTAATGCAACTTCAAAGTGATGTTAGCTCCCTCTAGTGGATTTCAGTATACTTGTGGCTGCGGGTCTATAAAATTAGTTGGGGAAAAGATTGTGGCTGTCCTAAATTTTCAAACATTGACCTATTTAACCGTAATGCATTTCTCTTGTCGTAAGGTTTGTAGACCTCCATTAAAGTCAAATATATGTTAATGATTATATTGTAACCTCCGGGGAAAGGAGACTATTCACTAGAAAATTATTTTAATTTACACATGCCTATTAATTATGTTAAGGTTTGACATTTTCTCTGTTTATTTGAAAAATGTTCAGAATGTTGATGTTTCTTGACAGATGAGCTTTGGTTATGATACTACAATATAAATATATAATATATACTCTGTATCTGTGCAGCCATCAATCTGCCCATCTATATTATCATGTTTTCTCTTTTCTCTTTTATACATATAATTATTCATAAAACTGCCAAACATTTTCACTCCATTTATTTATAAATAAAATGTTCTCCCTTATACTTTATTTACCAAAACATCTTCACCGATTTTACTCTTTTGGAAAAGTTATCTTGATAATTGAATTTAATTTAAAATGGATTACATATGAATAATATATTATATAATTTATATGTGCGTGTATACTTATATGTGTATACTGTATATAAATTATATGTATATTATATAATTCAATTACAATTGAATTATATAATTTATTTTCTATATATTTATATATTATAAATTAATATATATAACTTATATACTGATATATAAATATGATATACCTGTATAGAAAAGGCAAATAAAAATTTTACCATATCAAGTCATATTATAGTTCAGTTTGTTAATTAATCATTATTTCCAAAGAATTTTTAGATATGTGGCCTGGAGGAGTACATCTGATTTCTTGTATTACTCCACAGTACTTTGAACATATTAAGTATTCAGCAAATAAGAGCTAACACAAGGGTTGGCAATCCATTCTGACTTTCAACTCCTCTTTCCTTTTTTTTATTTCCTAGTATTCTCACAGTGAAACAAAACCTTGACTTTTTAAATGTACTTTAAGTAGTGACAGTTGGTCTAAGGAATTGCTGCTTGGTACCTGGCAGAGATTATATGAAAAAATAATATTGAAAGAGAAAATGCATTCTATATTCATGGTGATTTTTAGTCTATAAATCAATACCTTTCATATAATTTTTCTTAGTTCTCACAGAGAAACCCTTTAAGAATGTTTTATTTATTGTTACAGTGTCACAAGTGACCTCGTGGAGCTTGAGTAACTGAAAGGATGAATATTAGATTGTATAAGACCTAGCAAGTATACACAGATGTTCACAGCGACATTATTCATGATAACCAAAAAGTGGAACCAACTCAAATACCCACCAGCTGCTGAGTAAAGAAAGAAAATGGGCCTCTCTATACAGTGAAATATTTTTCAATAATATCACAGTCCTGTACCCCTGAAACAGATTAACATTATATGTTAATTTAAAAAAGGGTAATGAAGCACCAAACTTGCTACAGCATGGATGGACCTTAAAAAATGCTAAAGAAAGAAGCCAGCTGCAAAAGACCATATGTTATATGATTCCATTTATAGGAAATGGTTGCAGTGGACACACCCAGAGAGACAGAGTGTAGGATAATGGTTGCACAGGGTTAGAAGATTGAGAGAGTACAATTGTCTCCCAAAACCATTGCCAGGAACCTTTTCTAGAAACTGCAAACCAGATGGACTATGTTCTAATTTAGATGAGTGTAGAAAAAAAAATAACACGTGGCTTATTACAGGTGATCTCTTATTTTAATAAGAAAAATTTTAAATGTACTTTTTACCTGTATATATGACAACGAAATGTGTGCTATACTTTGGATTTATTTCATTGGAAGTATAAGTCATGTCAGGAAAATAATTATTAGGGTTTGTTTAGTTTTGCGGAAACTGGAGGAAGTGACTACGTTAACTATGACAAAACACGTTTTTTTCTTCTTTAAAGTTCAGAAGGATTTTCACTTGTTCTACAACCCTAGATTTCTGGCCTAGTACTGTCTTTAAAAAAGAAAACAAAATGCTGGCCAAGTGAAAATAATTTTAAAAATTGGGAAAGAACATATACCATGAGATCTACCTTCCTACATTTTTTAGTGCACAGTAGACTCTTTAAAAATAGTGTTGTACAGCAGATATCTGGAAATTAACTCTTGCATGACTAAATTTTTATACCTGATAAACAGCACCTCCCCATTTCCCCTTCCCTCTCACCCTGGGTACCCACCATTCTAATCTCTGCTTCTGGGAGTTTGGCTCTATTGGGCACCTCAAAGAGTGGAGTCGTGGTATTTGTCCTTCTGTGACTGGTTTATTTCATTTAGCTTAATGTATTCCAGGTTCTTCCCTATTGTCACATATGGCAGGACTCTCCTGTTTTTTTCAGGTTGAATGGTATTCTGTTGTGTGTATACACTACATTTTCTTTATCCCTTTACCCACTGCTAGACATTTAGTCTCTTTGCATATCTTAGCTATTGTGAATAATACCACAGTGAACATGAGACTACAGATACCTCTTCAAAATCTCGATTTCAGTTATTTTGGGTATGTCCCCAGATGTGGCATTGCTGGGTTGTATAGTAGTTCTAATTTGTAATTTTTTTTTGGAACCTTTATACTGTTTCTTCTAGCAGCTGCACCATTTCATATTTCTACAAATGGTGGAGGGTCCCATTTTTTCCACATACTCAGCAGTTACTTGTTATCTTTTGTCACTTTTGATAACAGCCACCCCAGCGAGTGTAGGGTGATCTCTCATTGTGGTTTTGATATGCATATTGCTCATAATCAGTGATGTTGAACATCTTTTCATCTATCTGTTTTCATTTGTATGTCATCTTTGGAGAATGCCTATTTAAACCCTTTGCCCATTTTTTAGTCAGATTATTTTTTTTCCTGTTGAGTTGTGAGAGTTCCTAATTTTGGATAGTAGCCTCTAATCATTTACATGATTTGCAATTATTTTCTCCTATTCTGTAGATTGCTGTTTTATTCTGTTAATTATTTCCTTTGCTGTACAGAAATTTCTTGGTTTCACGTGGTCCTATTTGTTTATTTTTATGTTAAATCCAAGCAGTCATTTCAAGACCAGTGTTAAGAAGCATTCTCCCTGTGTTTCATTCTAAGAGTTTTATGGTTGTAATTTTTCAGTTAAGGCTTTAATCTGTTTCGAGTTGGTTTTTGTATGTGGTGGCAGATAAGGGCAGCCTGTCTAACCCTTGATTTCTTTTTAGGGTTTTTATTTATGAGAGAGAGAGAGAGAGAGAGAGAGAGAGAGAGAGAGAGAGAGAGAGATCAGAGCAGAGGGAGAGGAAGAAGAAGACCCCATGCTGAGCAGGCAGCCTCATGCAGGGCTCCGTCCCAGGACCCTGGGATCATGGCCTAAACCGAAGGCAGCTGTCCAAGTGGCTGAGCTGCCCAGGTGCCCCACTAGTTGAAATTTCTAAAAGAATTTCAGCTGAGGAAATTCAGTAATTTGATACATAATTTTGAAAGCTCTAGCTAGTATGTTAGTCTGTAGCTGGTTTGTGACAAACGAGTAGAAGGGTCTGAGTGGAAGCTGGCGGATGGGAAATTGTTGCTATGTATATAGGCCTAACCTTAGACCAGAGTTGTGATAAGGGATATAAAGGAAAGTGGAAGGAGCCCTTGAAGAGGTGATGATCTGAGGAGGTGTGGTAGGAGACACTCTTACAAAATGACAGGGAGCAATTTGTGCTTCCTGTAGGGTTAATTCACAAAAATTTTAGGGCAACCAGCAGAAAATGTTCTCTATGGCCATAATTTCAAACACTGTGGTTAGTTCCTGCCAAGATGCTGATCCAATGTGAAGATGCTGAGACAGGGAAGGGAAACAAAGGTTGTGTTGCTCTAACTATTCTAGTAGTGCCAGGTAGGAAAAATTATCTAATGTACTTTTATAAATAAGGAACTGTTTTATTCTAAGAAACAATCTATGTTGCTTTGCTCTTTAACTTCAGAAAAAAATTAAGAGAACTTGTTTGTAAATGGACTTTTGTATTCTGTTTTCTTCATTGATGCCGTTAACGTCAAGTATAACAGACATATTTATTTAAGTTAGCTCTTTGCTTCATACCATGAGGTGCAAGGATTGCTCCTTGACCTTGAGCATCTTGGGAAATGGGCTAAATGCCAAGTAGAGCATAAAAGATCATAAAATGAATCATTTAATAGGACTTTTGAAGGTAGGATTACAGAACTATTAGGACCAATTAAAAAAAATAATGTAGGTGTCTGGTGGGACACATGAAAAAGTGCTCAACATCACTTGGCATCATGGAAATACAAATCAAAACCACAGTGAAATACTACCTCACACCAGTCAGAATGGCTAAAATTAACAAGTCAGGAAACAACAGATGTTGGCGAGGATGCAGAGAAAGGGGAACCCTCCTACACTGTTGGTGGCAATGCAAGCTGGTGCAGCCACTCTGGGAAACAGTATGGAGGATCCTCAAAAAGCTGAAAATAGAGCTACCCTATGACCCAGTGATCACACTACTGGGTATTTACATTAAGGATACAAATGTAATGACCTAAAGGGGCACATGAACCTGAATGTTTATAGCAGTAATGTCCACAATAGCCAAACTATGGGAGCAACCTAGATGTCCATCAACAGATGAATGGATAAATAAGATGTGGAATACTATGCAGCCATTAAAAGAACAGAATCCTGCCATTTGCAATGACATGGATGAAACTAAAGGGTATTACACTGAGCGAAATAAGTCATTCAGAGAAAGACAATTATCATATGATCTCTCTGATATGAGGAATTTGAGAGGCAGGGTGGAGTTCATGGGGGGGCGGGAGGGAAAAAAGAAACAAGATGTGTCTGTGGAGGGAGACAAACCATAAGAGACTCTTAATCTCAGGAAACAAACTGAGGGCTGCTGGAGGGGGCCGGGGGGAGGGATAGGGTGTCTGCGTTATGGACATCGGGGAGAGTATGTGCTATGGTGAGTGCTGTGAATTGTGACAGACTGATGATTCACAGAACTGTACCCCTGAAGCAAATAATACATTATATGTTAATTAAAAAATAATAATATGGAAAGGGGGAAATGCAGCAATCCCCGCAAACTTATCTTATATTTTAATAAATGAGTAGTGTAGTATTTTATACTTACACAAACACAAACCTGGGTAGAAAATTGTGAGGAAAAAAATTGAAGATGAATCAGTTATTCAAGCACTGAATATTAGGGCATTTCTTTGAAAAAGACCCAGAGTTCAATTGATTCATTGGATACATGGCTTTTAGAAAAATTTCAAGGTGATCTTAGATAAAAGTCTCATAAACCCATCTATTTGCTCCTATCAGAGCACTGAGGGTCTTTGTGGGAATGGAGCTTGAACAGCAGGGACTTTGTAGCAGAAGGAGTTGCATAAGCTCAAAGGCTTGAATAAAGTGATATATTTTGAGTGGATGATTTATGATGATAAGAAGTTAGGCTGAAAAGTTGATTGGCTTGCAACCACAAAGGTCCTTGAGTGTCAATCTAAGGTGTTACCTTCTGTATTGGCATTGGAAATTAAATCTCCATACTCAGAATTCCTTACTTTTCTCAGTTTTTTTTTAAGATTTTATTTATTTATTCGACAGAGAGAAAGATCACAAGTAGGCAGAGAGGCAGGCAGAGAGAGAGGAGGAAGCAGGCTCCCTGCTGAGCAGAGAGCCCGATACAGGCCTCGATCCCAGGACCCTGAGATCATGACCTGAGCCAAAGGCAGAGACTTTAACCCACTGAGCCACCCAGGCACCCGTTTTTCTCAGTTTTTTTAAGGATAATTTCTAGTATGTTAATCATCATATACTGTTGGTCCCTGGGTCCCTTCTTCCTTCTGGACATCTTCTGCCAGTGTTAATATTTTAAATAAAACTTGTCCTGTGTCTTTTAATAAGGTTTGGAGTTGCAAAAAAAGATCTTTGTTGATTACACTGTTTTTTGTCATCCTGTTAACTATGGGGGATAGAAAAAAGTTAGAGTCTACTTGGTATGGAATGAAAAGGATAGCTTCAATCTGAGCATTTCCCAAAATAGATTTATCAAAGAAGTAGAAAGCGGTGTTCGTTAAGTTTACACACACACACACACACACACACACACACACACACACTTCATTTATTAAGCCATCACAATTTTCTACTTATAAATGATGAGAAATTCCAGTTACAGCCAACTTCATATTCTTAGCAGATGTTTCGATGTTTTAAAATGCTGCCACTCTTTACAGACTACTAACATATATGCTCTCTTTCTTTCCCCAAATGGATTATTTCCTGCAGCTTCTATATAAGCTTATCTACTATAAATAGAATGTGTGCCATATACATAATTTAAAATTTTCTAGTAACTATATTAAATAAGAAAGATGATAATAATTTTAATTGGATATTTTATTTAAATACATCCAAATAATATTGTTTTAACAAAGACTCAAAATTAAAAATTAAAGGAGTGTTTTTACATTATTTTTGTACCAGGTCTTCAAAATCTGGTATGTATTTACATGTGCACAACATCTCAGTTCATACTGAATTCAATATTCCTTCTCTCTATCATTTGTGTGACAGTTAAATATCTTTGTTTTCCCTGAGTGGTTTTAATTTTGGGGAGAGAGAGAGTTGTGATTTAGAAAGAAAAAAGGTGCCACATATAACTTAAGTACATATAACAAAACACAAAGAATCCTTCACTAATATTCTCAGGTATTCTAGTTTAAATGAGATAAACTGTGTGGCTTATAATCACTTTTAAGCTACTACAAAGTAAATCATCTTGGCTAACCGACGTTTTTTTACATTGTGAAGGAAGCTATATGAGTAAAGGTATCCTTGGCTTTCATTGTATGTTGTAAACAAAAAAGTCATACGTTTTATCTACAGTCCAGACCTACCCTCTGAGCCCTGGTCCTTATGCCCAACTACTCCCTTGCCTTTCCTGTTAAATATCTCAAGGTATTGCAAACCCAGTGAATCCAAGAAGATAAACTCATAATGGGCAATTCTGCAACTGACAACCGTTTCCTCTTTGGTCCCCCCAAGATCAGGGACAAGACCCCAAATCTATGGAGTTGTACAGCCAGGAATCTTGGAATCATCCTTGCTATTCCCTGCCCTTCACTCATTTCTTCTCTTGTTTCTATGCAGTCTCCCAGCTTAATGTGATTTTATCTCCAAAATAGTTTTCACATCCAGATTTCTTTTCATATTCATTGTCATCACATTAGCCTAGGCTACTGTGATTACTTGCTGGACCACTAATTTGCCTCCCCTTCATCCATTCTTGACACTGAGAAGTCTGTTTTCTATGCTTTGCCGGAATGACTTTTCTTTCGGAAAATCTAACCACATCACTTCTTTGTGTAATACATGCAATGACTTTCTTTTGCTCTTAGTTTAACGGTACCTAAAAGGTGTGGCCTACTTACCATCACAGCCTTGTTCATGCTTATTTTCTCCCTACTTTATATTGACCTTTCATTTTCTGAAAATAACACTATATTCTCACCTCAAAGCCCTGCGTATTCTCCCAGAAGCCCTAGCAGGGCTTATTCTTACTCCTCTCTATCTTTGCCCAAAAGTTAATTTTTATAAGCTCCCAGTCTATATATGATGCTCTTAGTATTTACTGTCATAGCACTCTGTTTTTCATTTATAAAATTAATTATAATTTGATCAAAACTGTATTTGAATATTATCTGGCTCCATGAGTAAAGTTTGAAATCAGTGAACGCAGGGACTCTGTTCTCTTAATTATTGCATCTTTAAAATATATCACAAAAAATTAAAATAAAAAAATAAAATATATCACAGAGGCTAAAACTGACAATAAATAGTTGAAATAATAAATGATATATAATAAATATATACATGTATTTCTCTTATTTGTATGTATGGGTACACAAATACACATAGAGATATAAATATTTTTTATTGTAGTGGTGGTCATATTTCCATAGAAACACAAACTAGCATTCCTGGTTAGGATATAATAAAAATTGTTATTCTATCAATTGCTCTGTTCCAAAGTGATACAATTGTGGACATGATTTTGTTGTTTTTCAAAAGAATTCCAGAAGAAAACCAAAATGTGTGTGTTCATACACACACATACATTCCATTTATACTACGAGATTTAATACATACATTTTCTTTACTATTTGTTAATTTTTCACCAAAGTAACACCTTGTAAATTTACAAATGACCTACATTAGGAAAAATTGCAAATAAGAAAGTCTACCTTAGTAGCCTAGAAAGTATGAAGGGAGAAAGGAGATGAGGAAAAAACAAAATCGATTTAAGCTACTCAGTGTTTAGAAACTTCTATGGGGCTTAGAAAGATTTAATAGGTGGTATAAAAAGAATATCTAAATTCTCCACATAAATTCTTTCTCCTCTTGTTCACATTCTGATCTTCACCAAATACTGGTTTTCTCCTATGTTCCTGGCAAAGGCATTCTTTCTGTGTGTGTGTTCAAGGTTACGGTACTTTCCAACATGTAGTTACTCATTTAACAAATACTGATTCATTGCAGGACACTGTACTGGTCATTGGGGATAGATTGCTAAGCTAAAACCACATGCTTTTTGCTGTCATTATGCTTGTAAACTGGGGAAGATGCAGCCATTAATCATAAAATCAAGCTGGTATTTTTATAAACATAATTTGAGGGCAGTGCTTGAACAGAAAAGGCCAAGGCCAAAGCTCTGCTGCTAAGGAAACTTACCCAGGCTGAGAAAGTCAGCAAAGATTTTCTTGATAATGTACTGTTTAACACAGAAACCAGCGGATGAATAGGATTTTGTAAGACTAGAGAGTAGTAGGTGATGGCTAGTTAAGAAGTAGAGAAGTTTTGTTGCCCTGGAGCACAAAGGGGACTGAGTGATGAAAGACAAGTCTGAAGAGGAAGATACTGTAGGGGGCCTTATGTGAGCAATGGGTGAGGATTTTAGAAAAATGAAACAGTGTTGATAATTTTTATGCTGTGGTATCTCATTGTGGTTTTGATTTGTATCTCCCTGATGCCAAGTGACGCTGAGCATTTTTTCTTTACTTTTCTTTCTTTTTTTCTCTTTTTGAGCATTTTTTCATGTGTCTGTTGGCCATTTAGCTGTCTGGAGAATTGTCTGTTCATGTCTTCTGTCCCTCTCTTGATTGGATTATTCTTTGGTTGTTGAGTTTGATAAGTTCTCTACAAATTTTGTATACTAGCCCTTTATCACATAAGTCATTTGCAAATATCTGCACCCATTCTGTAGGTTGTCTTTGGGTTTTGTTGACTGTTTTCTTTGCAGTGCAAAAGCTTTTTATCTTAATGTCAAGTTCTAGTAGTTCTTTTTTGCCTTTGTTTCCCTTGCCTTTGGAGACATGTCTAGCAAGAGGTCAAAGAGGTTACTGCCTGTGTTGTCCTCCAGAATGTTGATGGATTCTTGTCTCACATTTAGGCCTTTTTTTGTGTGACATGGATGGAACTAGAGGGTATTATACTATGTGAAACAAGTCAGTCAAAGAGAGACAATTATCCTATGATTTCATTCATATGTGGAATTTAAGAAACAAAACAGAGGAGTGTAGGGGAATCAAGGGAAAAATAAAACAATACAAAATCAGAGATGTTGACAAACCATAAGAGACTCTTAATCATAGGAAATAAACTGAGGATGTGGTAATTGGGTAATGGATATTAAGGAAGGCATGGGATGTAATGAGCACTGGGTGTTATATAAGACTGATGAATCACTGAACTCTACCTCTGAAACTAATAATACACCATGTGTTAATTGAATTTAAATAAAAATAAAATGAAATAAATGCATGATCGCAAGGGAAAATTATGCTGTGATGTAGCATCATTAATCAGTTTTGCATTTTCAAAAACTGAGCATAGTGGTAGATTGAAAGGAAGCGGGAGCATGCATGGAGAAGCTAGGAAGGATCTTACATTGTGTGGGCTTTTGCTTGTACTAGGTAACTTATATGTGAGATGCAAAGGTACTTCATCATCATTTCAGAAGTCATCTGCCTTCTCAGAATATAGGGAAGCTTGGTTTAGCTCTCAGTGGGAGGACTTTATATCTTGCACCTGAATATAGATTAGAAGCAGTTATACAGGAAAAAAATCAACAATTCAGAGACAGAAATGGTTAATTTTTCATTATACAGAAGGAAGCTAAAGAAGGGAGAATATGTCAGGACCTCCCCTAGAACAGAGGAAGACTTGAAGGTGGTCCATTGAGTAGCTATTACCATAGCTCTTCAGATAAAAGTATTTCCTGGTTGACAAACCTACATTGGGTAATGAAGGACTAGTTCAGAAACTATGAACTTGGTAGGTCTTGTTTTAATTATAGCTCCTCCTTAATGGAATCCATCTGTAAAACACCTGGAGTGTTTACTAGGGATCCATATAGCAAAGGAAGAAATGTACCCAAACATTCTGAATCAAAATGTGGAATAAGTTCCATCTATGCAATATCATAAACAATGTCCACGTGCAAAGGCAGTCTGGAATTTCAATACTTTATCATGGTTTTAAAGGGAACCTGAGACTGTGTAATGCAAATCATTCATTGAATAATGCAAATCAATGCTCACTTTATTAATATTTTGGCTAAATTAAAGGAAAATATCAAATCATGATTATTTCCTAAGTTCTAAAAATTGATCAAATTTATTAATTACTTAGAATGTTTCAGTGTTTATCTTTTTCTGTATTTGAGAGACTTTGATTTTATGCTGGCCTGTGCTTTTTAAAAAGCAATGGGTTCTTTAAATTTATGGCATTTATCTATCTATCTATCTATCTATCAATCTATCATCTAACTACCTACATATATATATATATATATATATATATATATATATATATCCTTCTTCCTCCCCTCCCTGAATCTGTGCATAGATGGATATGCTGACCTGAGTTATGGACAGTTACAGACTATCTATAATATTATAACATGTCATAAATTAACTGTTATATATTTCTACCATGCTTATGTTACCTTAATACTTTATTGATAAGCTGACAAATCAGAAAATTTTTATTTCTTCTCATTTAATGTAGGTATAGTTTTAACTGTGTAAACAATTATAGTTGTATAAACTATATATATATACATATATTCACATATGGTTTAAAGTTTATACATAACTATAACTCTCTCTATACACACACACACACACACACACACACACACACACATTGTACTTAGTGCATTTTTCATTTCCTAATTGATTCCTATCTATATGTATTAGGGGAAGTATACTTCCCCTAGTGGTTTTGACTTTGAAACCAGACAAACCTGGTTTAAAATCCTGGCTCTACTATTTACTAGGTTCTGGCATGTGAGCAAATTAGTTGGCCATTTTTGTAGCCTCAGTTTCCTCGACTGTTAATGGGAATAAAATGCTTATTTCACAGGTATATTGTAAGAACTAAGAATTATAATATGGGTAACCATCATTAGAGTTTCTGATACATATTAAATACACAGAATTTTTTAAATAAATTAAATGACATGATATAGCTAGAATATCAACTGCTTTGGATAATGATACTGTTTTCTGCAAAGGCAAATGATAACATACAAAGAGTAGCCTTCAAAGTCAATATACATGAACTCTCCTTGGTTTCTCCAAGTACTATCTCTGTTACCATGGGCACATTACTTAACCTCTGTTTTGTCATTTCCTTACCTTAGAAAATGACTTTAACAGCATAAACCTTGCAGGTCTGATGTGAAGATTCAGTATAACGTGTGTGTGTGTGTGTGTGTGTGTGTGTGTGTGTGTGTGTGTGTGTAGTTTCTGTCAAAGCATCATATATGTAACTGGATTTATCTTCAGTGTCATCTTCACATTCTAATTTGTATCTTGTATCTTAACATTTTCACAACTTGCTAATATTTGTAATTAGAAGTGTGATTTAGTTTGCTAACAAGTAAGGAAAAGATACTGACAAAGTTTAAAATAGTGAAATGATTCTCTTCTTTTGCCTTTTGATAAAGTTTTTGACACTTTGCCACCCATGCGCTATCAGGAGACCATGAGTACCATCCTGACATGGATCCAGCAGTCAGAAACCAAACTCTCTATACCTCAGGTCAATGTCACTGAATATGACATCATGGAACAGAGACTCGGAGAGTTACAGGTCTGTGGATATTTGAATGTCTTAAACAATGTAGTGCAGATCTCATCTATCAAATAGTCACATTAGTGTAATCTTTATCTTTTACTTTGATGTAATACAAAAAAAAAGAGAAATAAAATAATTGTGGTAGGTATGATAGTTTACCAGTTGGAAAACTGAAGATAAGATTTTTAAAAAATGTAATACTTTACACATTTGTGCCTTCTCTCCATAAGATAAAATTCTATCTTTGAAGACAATGACGTGGTCTATGTACGAAGTGTATAGTCTTTCTCCTTTAGTAATTATTTTCAGACGCTATGATTTTGATTATTGTAAAAGTTGTGGTATTTTTCCCCACTTTGCTTGCTGATTTATAACTCCTTTCACATTTCCATGCACAAAGTGGTAAAATCTGTGTAGTTATAAAATACATTTTAATCATTAGCCTTATGTAATATTGTAACTAATTTTTGAGTTCCATTAACTACATTTTTTGCAACCTTATATCAAGTAATAGAAAATACTAATATGGTAAATGAAAGAAATAATTTGTAAAAGGTTTCAGAATATTTTTCCTATTAATTCTGAAAAGCTTGTGTTGTATGTCCAGTCACATTTTATTTTTTAAGTCAAAAAACATGTATTAATTATATTTTGGAGCTGAGCTATGTCTAAATTTTGAGAACTAAGAAAAAAGTAAAATTAACTTTTATATGAAGAGTTCTTCTTTAAGAATTAAATATTATTTCTTAAAGTTATGTTACAACTATTTCTTAAAAAAACTCTCTCTTTAAACATTTCTCACTGTATGTTGTCCTACTTAGACTAGCTATGTCTTCTCACATAAAGCAAACTATAACTGTTTGATCTTGTTTTTTTATGTTGTTTTTAATACTTGGAATGATTCCAAGATTAACTTTGAAGAATAGTGACTTAATAGAACTATAAGTTTAAAAAGAATACAAAGAATACAGCAACTAGAGGAGTGGATTGAGTGTACACAAAATGGTGTATAGATGAGTGAAAGGGTATACTTCTACTGAAGAAACATTGATGAGAAAAATTTCTTATAACTATTACTGAGCAACTGTATTAAGTAGCTGAAAAAAATGTAGTTAGAACTTTCAGCCAAATGTTACACCAAAACAAAATACCACATATATTGAAAAGTTCAGAAACATTTTAATGAGAACAAATTTTGGATAAATTTTTAAGTAAAATATTTAAAAACATCCAAGAGAGAAGCACACAAATCAATGGACACAATTGCAAACATGGTAAAAATACCAGACAATTTAAAAGAAAGATGAGACCAAGGGAAAAAAGTTGTCTGAATAAAGGAGAAACATTAGTAAGGAAGTCACAAAGAGAGACATAAACAGCCACTAAAGCTATGAAAAATTATAATTCAGATTATAGAGGATGAAATACAAATGTGTAACATGAAATACCACTGGATGTGGGGTATAAACAATGAATCTTGGAACACTGAAAAAATAAAATAAATTATTATTAAAAAAAAAGAAATGTCATTTTTCACATCTAAGTTGCAAACAAAAAAGATATAATAAGTGCAGGTCTGGCAGCAATGAACTGACTTCTCACTTTCTGGTGGGAATGTGAATTGGATTAAAATTTTGTTGAGGAAACTTTTGAATACTTTCTAATAACACAAAATAATTATGTTATGCATGTGAATACTATTTTCATGAAATCTGTATCTTAGGCAGTAATCAGAATACATGAAAAAATAGAAAAATAGATGGAAATAGATAGATGAGTAGATTATAAACATAATTTACAGGGGTGGAAAACTAGAAGTTAATTTGTGGAGCTAATAATGGGAAATGGTTAAATGAACCAAAGAAGCCATTAAAATTTATGTTTTTGAAAAATACTTAATGATGTGGGAAAAGACTCACAAAAGAAAGGCCTAGCTCAAAATGTAGTTATATGCATGCCAGATATTGTCTAAATAATAAATCAAGTTTAATGAAGTAAAATGAAAGCAAAATAAAAAAATAAACATTAAAAAATTAAAATACCACAAAATAGGCATATACAACTATAAAAGGTATGTATTGGCATATTTGAGGAATATTATAGATCCCATTGTAAAAAAAGGAATAGTTGTGTATGTGTGTATATAATGTATTCACCTGCTGAATATTTAGTTAGAGAAACACAAAGTTTATGTAAAATAATATATAAATGAGTAACTTTAACATATTTTGTCTTGTCCCTTTATTACTTTTTAGCTAGAAAGTAATAAATAGTGAGTAGAAAAATCCTAAATATAGACATTCTGTTGTAAGCTATTGCATAGGTTACACAGGACAATTATAAAACCAACTTTAGAAATTCTCCCCAAAATTATTCCTAGAATATAACCCTAAAAAAAATTATAAAAAAATATGAAACTTTTGTTAATTGGCATTTGTAGGCCATCCATCTGATAACTTACTCAGTTTTGTTATCCCATGTATCTATGTGATTTAGTTATGTTTTTACCTAGAGTGTTAGAAGTTGTCTTACTAAAGACTCGATATAATTAAATTAATTCCCTAACTGTATCATAAATATAGTTATTAATATCCAGACATGATGCAATAAAATTAGATGTGCTGCAGTTCTGGTTCATTTAGATACAGTAAGGGTTAATTTTGACATTGTTCATAAAAAGAGGCATAGATTTTTAAATAAAGTTTCTGTGCAAATTATTCTTAGGGAAAACTGTAGAATTTAAATTACTCCTAGTTATTCTGTAACTGATGGTACACCATCTATATTTTTAGATGTTTGAATCACATAGCTTTCTGTAAATACATTTAAGTGAAACTTGTAAGTGAAACTGTGCAATGAGGCTCGTTATTTTTCATCAATTAGTATACATGTACTTTCCTTTTTTAAATTTGAGGCTTTACAAAGCTCTCTGCAAGAACAACAAAGTGGCCTGAACTATCTCAGCACCACTGTGAAAGAGATGTCAAAGAAAGCACCACTGTCTGATATTAGCCGGAAGTATCAATCAGAATTTGAAGAGATGGAGGGCCGCTGGAAGAAGCTGTCTTCCAAGCTGGCTGAACATTGCCAGAAGTTAGAGGAGCAAATGGCTAAACTTCGAAAAATTCAGGTAATTCAAGATTGGGCTTTTGTATTCATTTTTTTCTTTGCTTGTTTCTCCCCTAATGATGTGTTAAAAAAATTAAAGGCAAATAGACATTTACCCTCCATAGTTCTTCAAAGTCAGTGATAAGATCAAAAGACACTGTTTTTCTCAAATGAGTGTATTTTGCTTATTTATTTCAAGAAAACAGTAATTAAGAGTTCCCCTTTCTAGATTTTCTTGGGATTTATTTATTTATTTATTTATTTGCCAACAAAACTAATAAGACTTAAATAGATTTTTAGCTTAATATTTTTCAAAATGAGTCTCTCCTTTAACCTGGTTATTCTTTAAGATATAGATATCACGTAGCTTAGGAATAGATCAAAAGTTATTTGTCATGCAATACAGTCATATCATTTTATCCACATGTTTTGCTTATGATTATAGATATAAATTTGACCTCATTATTTTCCACAGACCAGCTTCTACTGACTTAATTTGTTTGAATAGCTCCTAATCACCCAAGCTGAAAATAGCAAACGGACAGTTACATTCTAGTCTAAAGTCTAAAATATTTCCTGAGATAGGTAATACCTCTCTTATGGGGTGAATTATTGTGAAGAATAATTCTGGGATGAATCTTTGACACCATCATAGCATGATGGAAAGCTTCAGAACAAGATACTTCTGGGTTTAAGTCCCAGTGCAGTTATAGGTTCTATGTTTTTACCTTTTATAGGTAAAACATTCTGTGAAGCACAACATACATATGAACATATCGTTACATATAGGCAAACCCATTTTTGCCAGTACCAGTAGTAAAAGAGTGTAGAAATATCTGGTCCTTGCTGACAAGGAACCCGCATTCCAATGAAGGGAAAAGGTGTGTTAGTTCCCTGTTGCTGCTGTAATGAATTACTGCAAACTTAGTAACTTAAAATGGCACAACTTTATTGTCTTACAGTTCTGGAGGTCAGAAGTCCAAAATAAGCCACAATGGGCTAGAATCAAGGTGTAGTCAGGGCTGTGTCTTTGCTGGAGTCTTTATCAGAGAATCTGTTGCCTTGTCCTTGTTATCTTCTGGAGATGACATTTCTCCCCTGATATCTGCATCTTCTTTCTTCAACATCAGCAGTACAGCATCTTAGAGCCTCCCACTCTAGCTCTTACATTCCTGACCTCCTCTTAATAAGGACCCTTGTAATTACATTGTTCCTGTCTAGATAACCCAGAATAACCTCTCCATTTCAAAATACTTAATCTCATCTGCAAAGTGTTTTTTTGTGAGGTAAGGGACCATATTCACAGGTTCCAGGGATGAGGGCATGAAAATCTTGGGGAGGTCATTATTCAGCCAACAAAGGAAGTCAATTAAAGAGTATGGTAAGCATTACCACAAGAGGCGGAAAAGAAATTCATCATAAACTGGGCCAAGGGGCTATGCAATATTCTTAGAATATGGGTTATCTGGGCTATACCTTGAACAAGTAGAATTTAGTCAGCTGATAAAGAGGGAGAGAAGGTACCTGACACAATGAAGCTGTATATTCACTTAGCCAGAAGGGGTTCAGTCTTGGAGAGACAAAAATATGTTGGGACATTAGTAATGCATATGATTAGAAAAACGATATAGGAGTAGATAATGGTCCCATATGCCATGCTTTAGAATATGAATTACAACCTAATGGTCATGGGATTAAAAATAAGAATTTGGAACTGTTGCTGCTATTTTAAAGAGGGAGAGATATGATAATAATTGTGTTTTCACACAGCATTGCTGTGATAAGGAGGAGGAGTAAAGAAAAATAGTGACACCCATGTGGAGAATGGATTAGAGTAGGGAAAGATGGAGACAGACACCAAAAAGAGCTAATGTGGTCATCGAGGAGCCAATAATAAGATCTGAACTAGGACAGTGGTGAGATGGAAGAAACATGAAAACCAGACTCAGGAGATAACAGCAAGATGATGTTGAAATCTGAAGTTCTTTGATTTAGTCAAATGCTTTGAAAAAACATTAATATTAATTATATTGAAGAGGAAGCTTTCTGGGAAGGCACATTTTCTTTTTTCTTTTTTTTTTTTTAAAGATTTTATTTATTTATTTGACAAAGAGAAACACAGCTAGAGAGGGAACACAAGCAGGGGGAGTGAGAGAGGGAGAAGCAGGTTTCCCGCTGAGGAGGGAGCCTGATGTGGGGCTTGATCCCAGGTCTCTGGGATCATGACGTGAGCTGAAGACAGTCGCTTAACCAACTGAGCCATCCAGGTGCCCTGGAAGGGCACATTTTCAATAGAGATTTAATTAAGAAGGGAGGAAATAGCACATCTGTGCAGCAGATTTGAATTGTGTGGGAAATAAAGGAGCTTGAAAATCATGTATTTGAAAAGTAGCCAAAAAAAAAAAAAAAAAAGCAGGCAGGGGTTGGGGGGGAAGCAATATATGACAGAATAATGGGAGGTATGTGGCTACTTATAAATGATAAAAGTTGACATTTTTCACCTGATCATTACTTCAACCTAGTCAGGCAAATAAGAAATTACAATCAGAGGTTTTCTCTTCAAAGATGACAAAATCTTGTGTTCTGAGAAGTTCCCAACTGGAGGGACTATTTAAACTGTCAAGTGTAGAAAACAATTTGAGGAAGTTCAGGTTTAGGGAGGCTATAAAGACACCATTACACTGAGTTTATTGTTCATAGTTTGTTTTATGTACTGTAAGGGCACATTGTTAGTATTATCATGAGTTGTTTTGTAACTTAAAATTTCTCTAGAGGGGGATATGATTTAATGTTCTCAAGAGTAACATCATAAAACCACATTTGGTAGTAATTTTTTATTTTTAACAATAGCAGACTTCATACACTAGTGCTCATACTGTAGACCATAAAAATGCAGGCTTAGTAAAAATATTCTTTTCCTTAAGAGCTACTTAGAGACATCCTTCAAATGCAGGAATTGTTCCTAGGCTTATGTTCATAAATATCACTGTGATGAATTGTGTTAAGAGAAATCAGCACCCTAGTATGGCTTAAAGTGGGTGTCTCATTCCAGAATCACATAAAAACTCTGAAGAAATGGATGGCTGAAGTTGATGTTTTCCTGAAGGAGGAATGGCCAGCCCTTGGGGATTCGGAAATTCTGAAAAGACAGCTGAAACAGTGCAGAGTAAGATTTTTATATGACCCTTATCATATGAAGACTTTTTATATGGAAGTTACGATTTGGTTTTATCAGTGGCCCTTAACCAGAGTGATTTTGCTCCCCTGGGGGACATTTAGCAACTTCTAGAGACATTTTTGTCACAACTTGGAATGAAGTTGATGCTACTAGTGTGTAGTGGATAGAGGCCAGGAATTCTCTGTACATATTCTACAGTAGAGAGACAGAAGCACCTCTCATAAGAAAAAGATAGTTGTGCCAATGTTGAGAAACCGGGTTAAATAAATGAGGAACAGAAAATCATTGTCTTTTATTCAACACTCATAAGATTATTTTACTATAAAGTACAGTTTAAAGGCAAGGAAGCCTTTGAGCCATTTGTTATGTCTTACTACAGATTATTAGTCATACTGTGTTGCTCTTCCCAGGCATATTGCACTGGATATATTATTCAATACAGATTTTTGAAATAATTCTATATACCATTGTCATGCAGTGCAAAGAAAGTAATCTAGCTCTTTGAAGAATTTTATTTGCAAATACAAGCTAAGAAAAGAAAACAAACCCAGCTTACAAATAACCTTCTCACCCATCATGCTATAAACAATTGCTGCAATATCTTGCATTTGAAAACCAAAACCATTTCAAAAATAGTAATGTATAAAGCCCACCGTTTTCACACAATTTTCTAACAAGGAATATTAGATTTATTTCTTTTTATGTTTGATCTAAGTAGAATATAGATTATTCCCTACCTGATTCACACCAGGAAAACCACTGAACAGTTTTGGCAAGGCTGAGACATACATATGTCTATATCTCTAGGCAGGTGTGTATCAGAGTTTAAATTCTTTAAAGTCTTTTAAGAAATAAAGGCTTTAATTCATGGGTAGTGTCCTGAGTCCTGATTATGTTTCCTATCTATGTGACATGTCTAGTAGGTTATAGTGGTGTTTGCTTAGCTAGCTTACATGGAATTATTTCCTTAGCTTTTAGTCAATGATATTCAGACGATTCAGCCCAGTCTCAACAGTGTCAACGAAGGTGCACAAAAGCTGAAGACCGAAGCAGAGCCAGAGTTTGCCAGCAGACTTGAGACAGAACTCCGAGAACTTAACACTCAGTGGGAATACGTGTGTCGCCAGGTACGTACAGCCTCTTTCACTGTGCTTTGTCTCTATATAATTAAGATTTTCTTGACCACTGCCCTTTTCGAAAGTTTAATCTCTGAATATGTTGATGCTTTAAAATCTAGTGAGTTCAAACTAGTCTTTGTCTACCATTAAAAAAAAACACTTTATGGTAACAATTTTAAATAGTATCTCATCTCACTGGAATCCTAAAATGACCTTCTTGAAGACTGAACATGCTATTTTTAGGCATAATTTTTATTGAATGTTTTCTCCAGTGCATAACTTTATAATAGTAATTGGATTAGCAGAACATACTTTACCCTTGTGTACTTGGTGCAGGGTTGAAATGAATGACTCATCTATGTGTATGTACAAATATGATACATAATTTTCACTTCTGATTATTAAGATTGGCAAGATTGGCTTCTTCATTATATTTATTTCAGTAAATGAGTTGAGATTGGAAATAGTTAAGGGAAGCTCAGTTGTGGGGGGATGGAAGCCTGGGTGGCTCAGTCATTAAACATCTGCCTTACACTCAGGTCAGGATACAGAGTTCTGGGATCGAGCTCTGCATTGGGGGGCTTCTCCCTCTCTCACGCCCCTTGCTTGTGTTCTCTCTGTAGCTGTGTTTCTCTCTGTCAAATAAATAAAATATTAAAAAAGGAAAAGCTGAATGGAGGAAATATAACACAAAACAACTCTATGATTACATCTGAGTTCCTCACTTTTATACAGCAGAATGCTGTATAGACATTGATTTTCAATTTCAAGATTACATTATGGAAAAGTAAATATTGTATGTACAAGTAGCATATATCTAATACTTCTTGTTCAAAAGATGAAATTTTGACCTGAAGCAGTGATTATTGTCCAATATACCAGTAGCTTTTTTGAAGTTAATGAGAGGTTTCATCTTACATATTTTAGAGGCAGTCAGTCTTCTGTTATTTCTAAGTAACCTTTCAAAGTTGGAAAGAAATAACACCACAAGGCAAACACTAAATTTAAAAAAGGGGAGAATTTAGAAAAGGAGACAGCAAGGCAAGTCACCCATGTAAGACTGTCACTGGGAAATGTTCAGCAGTTCTATTAAGTCATAGATGAGATAGCCCTGGGTCAGCTAGCATGCATTCTTCTCTGGAGTAAACCAGTTCTAGAAGGAATGTTCAGGGAAAAGAGCATTACTTAGGTATTAGATTATGCCATTTATGTTTTCCTGGAAGGCTAGTATGAAACGTATTTGTTTGAATGTTTATAATAGATGAATAGAAAGAATAACATTAATTTAGAGCAAGAGGGAAAATAACAGCAAAAAAAAGATGTATAAACTTAACAATATTATTGAGACCTCAAGGTTTTTACATGTCGGAGAAGTATAATTTTTATCTCTGGTCTTGAAATATCCTTGTTTAAGACCTTCTCTATGCTATAAAATATACCACAGACTTGTTGTTTAAGGGAAGTGTTGTAAACATATTTGCCTGCTGTGTAACAAAAACTCTATAGATTCCATCCAGGGTTTCAACCTATTCTAGAATGTTTTCATCTCTGTGGTTCTCCTTGGAATATCACACTGTGTAATGCTCTGACCTTACTGCCAAAAGACCTGTGCTTCTTTAGGATGGTGTCATACACTCAAGAAGACAAGTAAGACAATACAGTCTTCCCAAGCAATGAAGCCAAGCTTGGGTGTTGGGCCCAATTCAGGGCTTCAGAGGGAACCGGAAAGAAATCATAAATTTATGCATTACAGAAGTGGCTGTACACAAAATCGGATGTGATGTTCTTTCTTGGGCTAACATTAGCTTATTTGTTTTTAGATGGCAGAGTCTGGCAAAAACATAAATAATTAGAGACAAAATTGTCTAAATGCCCGATATACTTGGAGATACTTTGAAATCCCATGACTTAATTTTGTAGGTATAAAATGGTTGATGTTTTAGGGAACTTGGATGATTCAGTAGGTTAAAGCCTCTGCCTTTGGCTCAGGTCATGATCTCAGGGTCCTGGGATCAAGGCCCACATCAGGCTCTCTATTCAGCAGGGAGCCTATTTCCTCCTCTCCCTCTGCCTGCCTCTGACTACTTGTGATCTCTCTCTCTGTCGAATGAATAAATAAAATCTTTAAAAAAATGGTTGGCATTTTAAATTCTAAAAGTTTTGTAGCCCTCTAAAATTTTTTTAATTATTTCTAAAATAAAGTTTAATCATTATTAAAATAACTCACACATCAGTGAACCTTACTCAAAAGAAAGAAGGGAGGGAGAGAAGTAATTTCATAATTATACATATCTTTACATTATTATGTTATATAGTTATTAAGGAAACTAATCATGCATGCAAATACATAATTTATTTAGAGACACATTTTTAGTATTTTTCATTACTTATTAGAATATTTACTTCAGTATGTATTATTAAACATTTTATAACAGATGTAAGTTGGAAGAAAATAAACATAATAAATATCTATCTTCATGGAGGGTATAGTTTAGTAGAGAAGACGGAAAGTAAACGAGTTACCATAATATCACACAAATGCCGAATTTTAATGTTGATAAATGCTCTGAAGTAAGCAATAAGAATGCTCTCATTGGATCATCAGGAAAGTTGTTTTCTGAGGAGGTGGAATTAAAGCTGAAGCCTGGGGCGCCTGGGTGGCTCAGCTGGTTAAGCGACTGCCTTCGGCTCAGGTCATGATCCCGGAGACCCAGGATCCAGCCCCACATCGGGCTCCCTGCTCGGCGGGAAGCCTGCTTCTCCTTCTCTCACTCCCCCTGCTTGTGTTCCCTCTCTGGCTGTGTTTCTCTCTGTCAAATAAATAAAAAATCTTAAAAAAAAATAAAGCTGAAGCCTGATAAGTGCAAAGAGCCTGGCTGGCCTCTGGGTGTGTGGACAAGGGAAATTCTGAGAGCCGATTGAAGTGGGAGCAATGACCAAAGTGGTGGAAGTGGGAGAGAAGAGTGAGCATGAGTAGAGAGGCAAAATATAGTGTGTAAGACCAGGGGCACTGGAACCATATTGCCTCAGTTTAGATCTTACCCCCACCAGAAACTACTTGTATGATCCTGGAAAATTTGCTTATTTCTCTTTGTGCTTCAGTTTCCCAGACTTCATAATGTGTTGATATTAACATCTACTTTATAATTATTTTATGATAAAATGGGTTAATTAATTATTTGAGAGAGAGAGTGAGAGAGTGGAGAGGGGCAGAGGGAGAGAGAGTCCTCTAGCAGATTCCCTGTTGAGTGCAGAGCCTGATGTGGGGGCTCTGCCCCACAACCCTGAGATCATGACCAAAATCAGGAGTCAGGCGCTCCACAGACTGAATCACCAAGGTGCCCCAAATGAGTTAATTGTAAATTGTGTAGAGTAGTACCTAGCACAGAGTAACCACTATATCCATGCTAGGTAGATAAAATAAATGGACATGGAATAGACATAAACTTGCATGTATAAAACATGGAGGAGTGGTAGAGGGAGAAGCAGACCCCCCCTCCCCACTGAGCAGGGAGCCCGATGTGGGATTCAGTTGCAGGACTCCGGGATTATGATATGAGTTGAAGGCAGATGCTTCACTGACTGAGCCACCCAGGCAGCCATAAGGCCAGACTTTCCACTTATATGTTGGATACCATCCTCTTTTTTCAGGACACAGACATTATGCCACCTATTGAACATCTTCTTGCCTCCTACATCAAAAATATATTTCTTTCCTCTACTGGATTATTTCCATTAGTAGGGAGTTATGCTGTAATATCTCCTGCCATTAAAAAAGATAACCACTTGGAGTGCCTGGCTGACTCAGTTGGTGGAACATATGAGTCTTGATCTTGGGGTTCTACATTCAAGCCCCATATTGTGTGTAGAGATTACTTAAAAATAAAATTTTAAAAAATATCCCCTTTGCCTCACATTTCCTCCGCCTCACCTTTCCTTTCCACTCCCATTTACAGAAACTCATTCCATACCACTCATCCAATTCTCCCTTCAATGTTACCTAATCAAGCTTTCATCCTCATCCCTTACGCTGAACAGTTTTTGTCATAGTCACCAGTAAATTCACATTACTAAGTCTATTGTTTAGTCTTTATATTTGTTTGATTGGCTTCTATGTTATCACTTTCATTTGGTTCTCTCTTAGTCTGCCTTCAGTTTCAATGACCACTCTTAATAACTTTGGTGGTTCCTTTGCCTTGACCTCTAATATTGGAATCATTCCTGGGTTCCTTCTTTGGACTATTCTCCCTTATCACCACTTACTCCTTAGGTAAACTCATTCAGCTTTATGGCTTTAAATGTCATCTATATGTTGTTGCTTCACCAACTTTATTACAATCTGCACCTTTTCCTGAATTCTAGATCTACATCCTCAATATGCTATCTTAATAGCCTTCCTGGAACAACAAATGACAACTCCATCTTTCCATTTATCCAAGCCAAAACCCTTGAGTCAAGTCTTCTCATCTCCTTTTGTCTTTGTGGTTGCTCTGTAATCAAGCACCATATGTCAGGGTACTTTGGAGGAGTCTCACCCACCTATGAATCAATTCATAGTCATATAGACCTCAGTTCTGCCTGTTTATCCTGCAGCAGTCCATTAACTAGCTCCAACCCCTTTTAGCCATGGTCTGGTAGCTCCTGCAGAACACTGACTTAGACAATTAGTCATGGAAAAGAGAGCCTTATTATAGAAGTCCAAGAGTCTATTGGAGAAGACACAGTGTACTCTTGGAACAAAAAATCCAGGAGTAGTTGCATTGGAGAGGGTAAGAGGAAAGGTTTGACTTTACTTGCATCACTCCTCCCCCTAAGGCTGCATAGTTCCGTGTCAAAAGAGCCCTTCTCAGAATCATGATTTCTCCCATATGGAAAAGTGAGACCATGTGAGTGAATGCCCAGCTTACCTAGCTATGTGGGATGTTGCCAAAGAGGCACATTTTTCTCTCCTCAATCCACAGTACTGAGTTACGCGCTACACTACTGAGGGGTAATGAACAGCTGGAGGAACAGCCACCAGGTCTGGGAATTGTATTATATTAAAAGTATACAGATCATAGTGATATCACTGACTCCTCCCATCAACTGCTGGGGTCACTCTGCCCCGTGATGTCCCCAGTTTCTCACAGCACTACCAGTATCCTATATGACACACCCACATGCATCCCAGTACTGTGGCTGGCTCCCAGTGCATACTCTGGATGATGGCAAGGACACACTTTTGCAGGAAGCTAATGAGCATGTACAGAAGTTTGGCTTTAATCTTCAGGCCTTGGAGAGAACACAAATCTGAGCATTTAGCACCTCTCTTAGGAAAGCGAAAGGAAGGCTGTCAATACCTCTCCTCTGGTTTTTTTGCAGGGTAAGAGAAGCCATACAAGCTTAAGAATTCTGCCACAAGAGGGAGCCAGAATTGTGGAACAGTTATATTCATAGAGGGTCTCCGATAGCCTCAGAATCCCTAGCAGGGTTGACAGAAGGTATTCGTCTTCTGATGGCAGATAGTAAAGACTAGAGGAGGTGACTTTTACTGTGAATGCAAAGACAGTGTTGCCAGAATTCAGGGAGCATGGGGAAAAAGGAATCATGCTACTACCAAAGGGTCATAATAATTTTACAGTAACCAACCTGAAGGACATGGTTATCTGCCACTCATCTGTTGAAAATAGTTGTTCTAAGGAAACTCAGTGAGCTGTGGGAAAACAAAGACTATTAAATTAAATCAGGAAACCAATACAAGAACAAAATGAGAAGTGTAAATATATATATATGTATATATACATAACAATGGAAAGTGTAAATATATATATATATATAAAACAACAGAAATCTGAGAGCTGAAGAATACAATGGAAGAAATCAGAAACATAATAAAAAACATTCATAGAATGGATCAAGTGGAAGAAAAAAATCTGTGAAGTAGAAGACAGGACATATGAAATTGTCTGGTTAGAGGAGAATGAAAAAAAGGTGAAAAAAAAAAACAAAAACAAACTATGTGCCCTATGGAATACTATCAAGAGAAGTAATCTGTGAATTATTAGAGTCCCAGAAGAAGAAAGGGGTAAGGGGAAGAAAGTTTATTTATGGAAATAATGGCTTCGAACTTCTCAAATCTGGAGAGAGATTTGACCGTCCAAATTTATGAGGCTTTTAGGTCATCAAAAAAATTCAACTCAAAAACATATTTTCCAAGATACCAAAAACGAAAAAGTCATTTATTTTATCAGCAAAATAAGTCTGTTTGGGAAGAGTAGTGAGACACAATCTGGGACAATTAAGCTATGGCAAAACATAGGCATGTCTGGAAAGACCAAAGCAAGGTCAGCTTTTATTAGGTTGCAGGGTGAAATTGGGATAGGTTGTTTGGAACAGAAGTTTACTGGAGGAAGACAAGAGTGTAAGGACGTGGCAATTTCTCACTGGCTGCAGACATTGTTTAGCACATTGTTAGGGGGTAGGGATAAAGCTTTCTTCTTCCTGCTGGTTATGTAGGCTGCAGGGAGTGGTACATGTGTGACAGCTCCCCCTTTAGGGCTTTATGACTCTATTTTATTTATTTATTTATTTATTTATTTATTTGACTCTTATTTTTTTTATTTTTAATTAACACATAATGTATTATTTGCTTCAGGAGTACAGGTCTGTGAATCATCAGTCTTAAACAATTCACAGCACTCACCATAGCACATATCCTTCCCAATGTCCATTTCCCAGCCACCCTATCCTTCCCCCCCACCCCCAACAACCCTCAGTTTGTTTCCTGTGATTAAGAGTCTCTTATGGTTCCTCTCCCTCCCTGGTCACATCTTGTTTCATTTTCCCCTCCCTTCCCCCCATGGACCCCCTGCCCTGCCTCTCGAATTCTTCATATCGGAGAGATCATATGATAATTGTCTTTCTCTGATTGACTTATTTCACCTAGCATAATACCCTCTAGTTCCATCCACATTGTTGCAAATGACAATACTTCGATTTTTTATAGTATTCCAGTGTGTGTGTGTGTGTGTGTGTGTGTGTGTGTGTGTGTGTGTGTGTATACACACCACGTCTTCTTTATCCATCTGTTGATGGGCATCTAGGTTCTTCCCATAGTTTAGCTATTGTGGACATTGCTGATATAAACATTCTGGTGCACAGGCTCCCATGGATCACTACATTTATATCTTTAGGGCAAATACCCAGTAGTGTGATTTCTGGGTCATAGGGTAGCTCTATTTTCAACTTTCAACTTTTTGAGGAACATCCATACTGTTTTCCAGATTGGCTGCCCCAGCTTGCATTCCCACCAATAGTGTAAGAGGGTTCCCCTTTCTCTGCATCCTCACCAACATCTGTTGTTTCTTGACTTTTTAATTTTAGCCATTCTGACTGGTCTGAGGTGGTATCTTACTGCGGTTTTGATTTGTATTTCCCTGATGCCAAGTGAGGTTGAGTACTTTTTCCTGTGTCTGTTGGCCATTTAGATATCTTCTTGGCAGAATTGTCTGTTCATGTCTTCTGCCCATTTCTTGATTGGAGTATTCATTCTTTGGGTGTTGAGTTTGATAAGTTCTTTATAGATTTTGGATACTAGCCCTTTATCTGATATGTCATTTGCAAATACCTTCTCCCATTCATGACTCTATTTTAAATGAGGTTTCCTATACTCATTTTCACATTTTTTGCCTACAAGGGAACCTCATAAAGCTTTCATTGGATTTCTCAGCAGAAACTTTACATGCCGGGAGAGAGTAAGTATATATACTTAAAATGGTGAAAGAAAAAAAAATGCTAACCAAGAATATGCTATCTGGTCAAATAGTCTTTCAAAAATGAGGAGATATAAAGTCTTTTATAGACACACAAAATCTGAAGAAGTTCATCATCACTAGACCCACCTTAGAAGAAATGTTGAAAGAAATTCAAGCTGAAGTTAAAGGATATTAATTAGTGGTATGAAAATATACTGCATACTGTATATACTGCATTAATAGAATGAAAGATAAAAAAACATGCATCTCAGTAGATGCAGAAAAAGCATTTGACAAAACTGACAGTTTGACATCCTTTCATGATAAAAACTTAATAAATTCTGTATAAAAGGAATGCCCTTGACCATAGTAGAAACCTTATCTGCAAGTGTGTGGCCAACATTATACTCAGTAGTGAAAAGCAGAAAGTTTTCCTTTAAGATTAGACAAGGATGCCCACTCTCACCATTTAACATATTTGAGATTTAACATAGTCCTGGAAATTCTAGCAAAAGCAATTAGAAAAGAAAAAGAAATAAATACATCCAAATTAGAAAGGAAGAAATAAAATTGTTTGCAGATGGTATGTTCTTCTATGTAGAAAATCATGAAGACTACACCAAAAAAGTGTTATAACTAATAAACAAATTCAGTAAAGTTGCAGTATGTAAGTAGTCAAATTATAGAACAGGCCTAGATGTCCATCGCCTGATGGATGGATAGAGAAGATGTGGCATATGAATATACAGTGGAATATTACTCAGTTATGAGATAGAATGAAGTCTTGACATTTGCAATGATGTGGATGGAGCTGGAGTATATTATGCTAAGTGAAACAAGTCAGAAAGATAAATATCACATGAATTCACTCATGTGGAATTTAAGAAACAAAACAAATGGGGCAGTTAAGTAGCTCAGTCATTAAGCATCTTACTCTTGATTTCACCTCAGGTTATGATCTCAAGAGTTGTGAGATTGAGCCCCACATGAGGCTCTGGGCCCAGCACAGAGCCTGCTTGACATTCTGTCTATCACTCTCCCTCTGCCCCACTGCACTCAGGTGTTTGTATGCTCTCTAAATTCATACATACTTACATACATACATACATACAGATGAACATAGGGGAAAGGGGAAAAAAGAGAGAGGATGCTTGAAGGGAGGTGGACAGGGGATGGGCTAAAAGCCTGATGGCCATTAAAGATGGAACTTGTAATGAACACTGAGTGTTATATGTAAGTGATGAATCACTAAATTCTACTCCTGAAACCAATGTTATATTATAAGATAACTAGAATTTAAATAACAACTTGGAAAAAAAGTTGCAGTATACAAAATGAATGTATAGAACAAGCAGAAATGAGTTCTATTTCTATACAATAACAACAAAATATCTGAGAAAGAAATAAAACAATTCATTTTATGATAGTATCAAAATCTAAAGTTAGACTAAGTGTAACCAAGGTGGTGAAAGATCTGTATTATGAAAACTATAGAACTTTGATGAAATAAATTGAAGAAGACACAAATAAATGGAAAGATGTATCCTGTGTTCATGGATCATAAGAGTTCATATTCTTAAAATGTTCATACTACCCAAAGCCATTTATAGAGGCATTGCAATCCTTATCAAAATTCTGAGGATGTTTTCTTCTCCCAAATGAAACAGTCTTAAAATTTGTGCAAAACCTCAAAAGACCCCATATGACCAAAACCATCTTGAAATAGAACAAAGTCAGAGGTGTCACACTTTTGATTTCAAACTATATTACAAAGCTGTGGTAGTAAAAACAATATGATAGTGGCATAAAAATAGAGACAGACGAATGGAGGAGAATTGAGAGTCTAGAAATAAACCCGCATGTATACAGTCAACTAATATTTAGCAAGGGAATCAAAGATAGCCAAGGGGAAATGGATAAATCTCTTCAATAAATGGTATTGGGGAAACTGGATAATCACACAGAAGAGTCAATTAGATTCCTATCTTACACCACAAGAAATAATGCAAAATGTGTTTAAGACTTAAAAGACCTAAAACCATAAAACTTAGGAGAAGACATGGAGATTATTCTTTGACATTGGTCTTGGGAGTGATATTTTTGGTAAGACACCAATGCACAGGTAACAAAAGAAAAATAAGTGGAATGACATCAAACTAAGAAGTATAGATGTACATCAAAAGAAACCATCAACAAAATTAAAAGACAATCTACAGAATGGGAGAAAATACTTTCAAACCATATATCTGACAGGGGTTATTAGCTAAAATATGTAAGGACCTTATACAGATCAGTAACAAAATACAATATGGTTTGAAAATAGAGAAATTGAATAGGTACTCTTTCCAAAGATGACATGCAAATGTCCAAAAGTTACATGAAGAGATGTTCAGCATCACTAACAATCAGGGAAATGCAAATCAAAACCACACTGAGATATGGGACCTCACATCTGTTAGAATGGTTATCATCAAAAAGGGCAAGAGATAACAAGTGTTGGTAAGGTTGTGGAGAAAGGGAATCCTTGTGCACTGTTGGTGGGGATGTAAATTGTTGTAGCCACTGGGAAAAAACGTATGAGGGTTCCTCAAAAAAATTTAAAGTAGAACTACCTTATCATCCAGCAATCCCATTTATGGGTACATTTCCAAGGGAAATGAAATAGCAATCTTGAAGAGATATTTGCACCCCCATGTTCATTTCACCTTAAACTTATACAGTGTTGTATGTTATATATTATTCACAATAGCTAAGGCATGGAAACATCCTAATTATACAGCAGTGGATGACCAGATAAGATGTGGGGTACCTATACATATGTGTTCATACACACACATACATATGTACATACAATGGAGCATTCAGACATGAGAAAGAAGGAAATCACACAATTTGCATAAGTTTGGATGGACTTTGAAGACATTATGTTAAGTGATATAAATCAGAGAAAAAAAACTTTTGTGATCCTGCTTATGTGTGGAATCTAAAAAAAGCTGAACTCTAGAACAAAGCAGTGGTGGTGGTTGACAGGGCTGGGGGTGGGGTAAATGTAAAGATTTCAGTCAAATGTTACAAACTTCTACTTATACACAGAATAAGTTCTTGGGATCTAATATACAACATGCTGACTATAGTTAGCAATGTATTATATACTTGAACATTTAAAAGAGAGTAGATCTTAAATGTTCTCATCATGAAAAGAAAAAGAATGATAATCATGTGAGATAGTGGAGGTATTAACTAATCTTGCTGTGGTCATTTCACAATGTATATGCGTATCAAATCCTTACATTGCACACCTTAAACTTATACAGTGTTATATGTCAGTTATACCTGAATAAAGCTGGGATGAAGGGGGAAGTGGAATGTGGAAGGGCAGTGCTGAATGTTACTTAGATTTAAAAATTCTAGATTTGGAAACATGAAGAATTTTTTGTTTTATATCTGAGGTGTGGCTCTATAATCTGAAACTGCGGGGGGCAGGGGTAGATGGAACAATTTAATGCCAGAATGCTTGCATCACTAATATGATAAAGGTAAGGGAAAAATTGCCCAAACATTTTTATAGAAATCCTTCTAAAATATGAGACACCAAAAACTCATATCTCTGTCTGATCAGGCACAGAGCTGTGGAATGTTAAGTCTAGAGAAGACCTTGGAAATCATCTGGTCCAACTGTTAGATTAGTTATAGAGCAGAGATAAAGAAAAATGAGGTGTTGTCGCCAGGTTCACTTAACTTGCTAATGACTGAGTCTAAGTATCCTGAATCCAAAGCTGATGTTCTTTCCAATACATTTGTTCTGTCACCTCAGAATGACTGACTTCCCACCTGCTTTTCCTTAAAAAAAAAAATCACATCTGATTCCATCCTTCAGTATAGTTTAATAGCATGCAGTGTGTGTGTGTATGTGTGTGTGTGTATTACTACAAGTATTTAGCTAAGTTCCATTAGTCATTCTGATATTATTGTCACTTTGCCAACTGCCTGAAAAGATTATGGCAGAACATCTAAGTTGAAATTGAGCAACCCGTTTTCTTACACTGATTGTAAGCTCACTGATTATGCAAACAGCCTTTATACTTTAATTAGTTTAAGTGTTAGACATATTGTTATAGCTATGTCACAGTGAAGCATTTTTTTTTAGATTTCTGTAGGTCAGGCACTACATTCACCAAGGATAGTAAAGAATTTAAAGTTCTTTTAATTTCATTGTATCAGGCTTAAGATGGTTGTAAAGAATAGGGAAGATTAATATGGTTCTGCACATATTCAGTATTTGGTAAAGTAGATAAAAATTTCATTACACTAAAGCTATGTGTTGTATATTAAGACTGTACAATTAAAACTCCATTACTTAAATGATAGAACTCTACTTAATTTCAGAGAAAAGAATTAACATCATTGGATTAGATTTCCTTTTTAAGGCAAAAGAGAAGCAATATATAATCATTCCAGTACCAAACTGGATCTTTCACTCAATGTGTTACAACAGGGTGCTTCATAAAAAAAAGGATTAACATGCACAATTTTCTTGAAGATATTTGAAGCTTTTATATTTGTCTGGTTAATAAGTAACACATTCTTTTGTAAAAAGTAGTTCAGAAATGTATGAGGCTTTAAAAGTACAAATCTCCTCCTATTACCACATTTATTGTTTTGCAACCTGCTTTTCAAGCTTAAAATTATATACAGAACCACTTTCACTTCAGTACAGATGTATTGATGCTACGTAGTATCCCATTATGTGCATATGTTTATCTAACGGTTAGTTTAACTTCTTCTTCACAGAAGCACATTTGGATCTGTTTCTAATATGTGGCTGTCTTCAAAGCAGTTTTCATACCACTTTATATTTCTGTGGTGTTGTAATCTTTCCTCTCTCAATTCTAATTTTATTTATTTGGGTTCTTTCTCTTTTTAATAAGTCTGGCTGGGGGTTTATCAGGTTTAGTAATTCTTTCAAAGTACAAGCTCCTAGTTTCATTGATCTGTTCTAGTGTGTGTGTGTGTGTGTGTGTGTGTGTGTGTGTGTGTGTGTGTGTGTGTGTTTTCCCTGTATCATTGATTTTGCTCTAATCTTTATTTACCTTCTTCTGCTGGCTTTAGGCTTCATTTGTTGTTATTTTTTTAGCCCCTTTAGGTGTAAGGTTAGTTTTTGTATTTGAGATGTTTCTTGCTTCTTGAGGTATGCCTGTATTGATACATATTTCCCTGTTAGGACTGCTTTTGCTACATCCCAGAAGTTTTGGAATATTGTGTTTTCATTTTCATTTGTTTTCATATATTTATTTATTTCTTCTTTAATTTCCTGGCTATCCCATTTATTCTTTAGTAGGGTGTCTTTTAATCTCCATGTACTTGTGGTATAATACAGTTGCATAGCACTGTGTTCTGAAAAGATACAAAAAAAACTGTGCTGGTTGAGGCCTGATTTATGACCTAGTATATGATCTGTTGTGGAGAATGTCCCATGTGTACTTGAAAAGAATATGTATTCTCTGCTTTAGGATGAAATGTTCTGAATATATTTATAAAGTCTGTCTGGTCCAGAATGACATTCAAATCCATTGTTTCCTTGTTGATTTTCTGTGTAGATGATCTGTCCATTGCTACAAGTGGGGTGTTAAAGTCTCTTACTATTAATGTATTATTATCAGTAAATTTATTTTTTTATTATTCTTTTATATATTTGGGTGCTCCCATGTTGGGGACATAAATATTTACAATTATTCCTACCACTTTTTACATTGTGTTCTCTATGATACATTCTTTAAAGTGAAATAGTAAAAAAAAAAAATTAAAAAGTTAAATGGAAGAGTAGACTCAGATTTACGAACATTAGAAATTGTGCCAATAAATTTACATATCCATCTGAAATATATTATGAAAAAATATTTTGTCTCTTCTTTATTCACAGAAGAGCATAGCCACACACAACAGCTAAACTATAGTCATGGGCGAATATGTTCATTTTATTACATATGCCAAGTAAATGGCTTTATCTTATTTTAACACTTGTGTGAAATTATGTATAGCCAATAACCATGAGTTATTTCCTCATTCATATAAGCTTTTTTACCTCTTGCTTCATCTTTTTCTATCTAAGCTTTTTGTTATTTACAGACTGTTCAGTAATACTATAATGATAATATTTTGTGACTTTCAATATTCATGCTTTGCTTGTTGGTTTGTTTTATGGAAGGTCTATGCCAGGAAGGAAGCCTTAAAGGGAGGTTTGGATAAAACTGTGAGTCTTCAGAAAGATCTGTCAGAGATGCATGAATGGATGACACAAGCTGAGGAAGAATACCTGGAGAGAGATTTCGAATATAAAACCCCTGACGAATTACAGACAGCAGTTGAAGAGATGAAGGTAAAATAAACCAAATAAAATGAAGCAATGAAAGAAATAAAAAAAAGATAGAGGCAATGTTGCTTGCCACTGTGATTCTATACTATCTGTTCTTTCCTTGGTTTAATGGTGGAGGTTGATTTTTAATGAATTCAGCTTCAAGTTTGGTATATATTATGGATTCTGAAACTTTTGATTTATGAATTTTAACACATTGTGGTAAACATATAAATATGGACAATCATAATTAGGAGCATTTTCCCCATGACATCATATGGTATTAAGCGATTGGAATCAGCTACGTACATTGGCTGTGTCTAGTGATGAAAATTCAAATGGAAAATATGCCAAGTATTACTGCAATGACAGTAAAAGTGTAGCTAACAGGCTGTGTTCATTTGGTATTTTAAAGGGATTTCTGAGAATTTAGATACTAAGTATCTTAACTTATGGCCTTTAATGTACACAAAAAGGACTGAGTTTACATGGACTTCTTCTCAAACAGTGGGATAAAAAATAATAGTGATTTAGGACCAAGGAAACTAGTGCATAGCAGGAACTGGGAGGGGAGGCCTGAAGTAGAGTCTCTGCAGTGGCATTTCACCACAGCCTTGGACATGGGACAGCCAGTGTAATCTCTAATTTGTCATGTCTACACCATGTCATTTTCTAACTTGGATGTATGAACTGAGTATTGAAACTCATATGTAAGTAAATTGCCTGGCTCAGAGTGGGCATCAAAGACCCTGTGATAGAACAAAGACTACTGAATATATTTCATTCCATCACCTCCCAAGCTATTCCAAGTGAATCATGTGGCTTTAGTCACATATAGAAAGTAAAATTAAAACATATAAAGAAGGTAATTATTTTTTTAACGATTTATTTTTTTATTTTTTCAGTGCTCCAAGATTTATTGTTTATGTACCACACCCATGCAATATGTGCCCTCCTTAATACTCACCATCAGGCTCACCCATCCAACCCTCTCCCTTCCAAAACCGTCAGTTTGTTTCTCAGAGTCCACAGTCTCTCATGCTTCATCTCCCTCTCTGATTTGCCCCAGTTCACATTTCCTTTCCTTCTCCCACTGTCCTCCATGTTACTCCTTATGCTCCACAAGTAAGTGAAACCATTTGATACTTGACTTTCTCTGCTTGGTTTATTTCACTCAGCATAATCTCCTCCAGCCCCATCCATGTTGCTACAGAAGTTGGGTATTTATCCTTCCTGATGGAGGCATAGTATTCCATTGTATATATGTACCACATCGTCTTTATCCATTCGTCTGTTGAAGGGCACCTTGGCTCTTTCCACAGTTTGGCAATTGTAGCCATTGCTGCTATGAACATTGGTGTACATATGGCCCTTCTTTTCACTACATCTGTATCTTTGGGGTAAATACCCAGTGGGGCAATTGCAGGGTCATAGGTTAGCTCTATTTTTAATTTTTAAAGGAATCTCCACACTGCTTTCCAAAGTAGCTGCACCAACTTGCATTCCCACCAACAGTGTAAGAGGGTTCCCCTTTCTTCACAGCCTCTCCAACACTTGTTTCCTGTCCTGTTAGTTTTGGCCATTCTGACTGCTGTAAGGTAGTATCTCAATGTGGTTTTGATTTGAATTTCCCTGATGGCTAATGATAATGAACATTTTTATGGGTCTGTTAACCATTTGTATGAAGAAGACTGTATTTAAACAATAATATTTTCAGGGTATTAAAAGCTTAATAATTATTCTATTCTAATAATACAATATATCATTCATTCATTTAAGCAACAAACATTAACTGTTTAGTTACTATATGCTAAATATCCTTTTAGACGCTGAACATAGTGGTGAGCAAGACATAAAAGTGACCTGACTTCTTGGAACTTACATTCTAGTGGGGGGGGGGGCACGTAGTGAATGGAGAAATAAACAAACTCTTGTGAGATCAAGGTAGTCTGCCTAACAAGTAGTCTGCCTAACAAGTGAACCAAGAATGTGAAATAAAAAATAATTAGGGTGTAAATGTGCGTTGGGAGTGGAAAAAATGATATTTTAGAAAGGTTGACATGTAGGGAGTTTGTGAAGCATTAAAACCTGATATATGAATCCTAAGAAAAAATCAGTCTTAAGAAACAAACAAACAAGTGAACAAAACCAAAAAAACCTATGGAAGCACATTCCAGGCAGAGGTAAGAGCTCCTGCAAACAAAACAAAAACCTATGGAAGCACATTCCAGGCTGAGGTAAGAGCTCCTGCAAAAAAAAAAAAAAAGCTCCTCCTAAGGCTAACTGGGAAGAGAAATAAGCCTGCCAGCGTACACAGAGTAAAACAGGATAAATCACCTGAGAGGATTTTGAGGGAGTGGGTAGTACCTGCTAACAGGGATCTTGTAGGATTGGGGAAGTTCATGAGAAGTGAGATGGGAAAGCCATTGGACAGTTTCTTTTCTCTTTTTTTAAAGATTTTATTGATTTATTTGACACAGAGTGAGATAACAAGCAGTCAGAGAGGCAGGCAGAGAGAGAGGAGGAAGCAGGCTCCCTGACCAGCAGAGAGCCCGATGCGGGCCTGGATCCCAGGACCCTGAGATAATGACCTGAGCTGAAAGCAGAGGCTTTAACCCGCTGAGCCACCCAGGCACCACTGGACAGTTTCAAACAAAAGACTCTCATGGTTTTAAATTTGAATATGGGGAGGTCACTATTAGGAAAATTACATCACCATACATGGTGAGAGCTATAAGATACTTTAGAAGCAAAATAGACCCCACGTGTTTTTGCTGATCTGAAAACGGAAGTCCCCAGCTGGGTGAATAATTTACTCATAGTCACAGGCTTTATCTGTGGTAGAACCAAGAATATTGAATATATGTCATGCCATCCCATCCCACACCATTCCATCCCAAGCTATTCAAAACTATTCCATTTTTCTTTTAGAGGCATGTGCCATCCCTATTGCCTTTCCTCTCACATCCCATTCTCATGGTGGCTGTTTTGCTCACCTCCTCTAATACTTTCTAGCCAGATCCCTAAGTGGATAATCATCTGTGAGCTTGTGTTCAGCTGCAGTACTTCTCCCAGTTCCTGTGTTTGGCTCTGGCCCTCTTCTGGCCCTCTTCCCTCTTTCCCTAAACAGTTTGCCTATCTGGCTAACCATCCAGGCAGATCCTTTTCTCTTTTCCAGTGCTAGAGAGAAGACTGTCTAAAATTTTTAAATTTTGCACACAGTTCTTAAAATGAGTAACCCAAGGAATTAGTCCATGTTGACTTACTTGTTTAAATAATTGATCTACCTACAAAATTGCTCCAGGACAGAGGTAATATTGAAAAGAGGAAATGCTCAGACAGCCTCTGAAAACAAGAGCCAGGGGGGTTGGCAAGAAGATTCAATTTTTTTGTATTTTTTTTGCCTGCCAGTCAAGGTAATCTCTTTAGGTTTTTTCACTGCCTAGAAGGTGGTGATATTGTCTTGTCCGGGCTTCCACCTGTGCTCATGTTGAGAGCAAATTTGTCTTTATTGTCAAATGAAACTGGCAGACCTACTCAGACATTTCTCCTTAATTTAGTCAGAGAAAAAGTAGAGATATCCTTCTGTGTATTTACTTTTATCTCCTGTGTTTTGCTTGAAACTGATTATGCTATTTCCTGACTTTACCCCATAAACAAAACTTTTCAATTAACATAAAAGAGTTTCTAGGAGTTTTTGATAAGCATTATCTGACTTGAAAATTCTTTTGGAGTTCCACAATGAATAAATGGTGAAACTTTAAGGTCTTTAAAAATCTCTGAGATTTCAGTTTTAGCTATTTTCTTCTTTATTTTGTTTTAAATTGACAGTACTGTAACTCTAGTCCTCATGCTTACCAGAATCACACAAATGTATTTACTGTTCTCTTTGTATGACAGACTAGAACGTGATTCTCACAACTGAGTGAGCGTCCCAATCCCCTAGAGGACTGGCTAAAACACAGATTTCTAGGCCCCACCCCAGAATATCTAATTTACTGAGTTTAGGGTGGGACCTGAGAATTTTTATCTAACAGATTTCCAGGTGGTGCCAGGAAACAAGTTTCAAAGTGGTTCTAAGAAACCATACTTTGAGAAACAATGGTTTGAGATATTGGTATTGAAATGTGTTTCAGCATATAAGGTTTAGATTCATGGAAATAAAGGGAGGAAAAAATACATCATTTCTGATGAGGATTACATCCAGATTATACCACTCATTTAGTTTTCTATCTTTTATTTCAGTGGAGAAATTTTATCTCCATTTATCCTCTGAATGTTTCCCACATTCTAAGCTTTTTTTTTAAAAGAATTTATGAAAGCCAAAAAAGGAAGAATGAAGTGTTTTTCATTCTGCTTTTTTGATAGTTGTGTAGGTTGTTTGTAACTTGTATGAAATGTAATTTCATTCATTGGATCCAGCACAACATGCTTCTTCATTTCACAGAGGATTTAAGATGGGCTTAACCAAAACTATGAGAAAGAAAGGATGTAGTTTCCAGGATGACTTTCTTAAGTACTTTGAAACTCAGTTTTCTGTTGTCAAATACAGAGATGACAAAACATATCTCACAAGGTTTTGTCAAAGATACAATGAAGTAACATGTACAGCGTGTCTGACATAGCACGCAACAGCACATAGTTAGTGATTAATGGTTGTCAGAATTGTTTGTAAGCTAAAATTACTATAGTCAAAATATGGTTGGTGTGGAAATAAACCACATGCTGAGTAATGCCAAAGACAGATTTAAAAATTTTGAGCTAAATTTTTTAATCAGTTACATCAAAATCCATGAAGGCAATCATTTGCTATCATATTATATACTTCTGAGGCATCATGGGAATAAATCCAAAGGCATAGGGTAATTGCATTGAAAAATATGAAGGCATTTTATAGCTGACCTTTTCCATTTCTTGCCCATTTCCCCTTACTCTCACCACTACACTGCATGTACGCCCAACTTCCCCCTACCAGTACCTGCATTTCTTGATGTAAGGACTTTGTCTGGTTCCTGCATCTCACTTTTCCCACTTATGTGCCAGGCTTCACTACTATGAAATTAACATCCCCCCAACAGGCTTCAACCAATGATGGGAGATGATGTATAAGTACCCCAAGTCTTCACCCTTGACTGGGTTAACACTGAGGTACGTGTTTCCCAGAGCTTCTCAGCAAGATTAAGCTCTAGTCACCAACACTGGTTGCTGAGCTCAATAAGTATACCTTTATAATATCAATTCCTATACCAGTATTTGCTTTACATGGTACATAAACTACTTATGCTTGAAAGCCCATCTCAGCGTTGGCCTTGGGAGTAACTCAAATGAAAGACATAATGTGAGTGTGTGCGGGGCAGGGGAAAGAGAGAGAGATACATGTACACATCAAAAGTTGAGGAATATAAATACCCTGAAGCAAAAGACCTCCAGCAAGATTCATGTAGTTGAACAAATTGGGTTTAGTACTTCTGGTAGTGATGGAGAGTACATACTTTGTAGAACTATGAGTATATGTTAACTATAACATATTTACATATGTTATAAATATATAAATGTTTATATGTGTTATAAATATATAAATCTAACATATTAGAAAGCATATTAGAAAGAACCTATTGTAGGATCTGGGTTTTTGTTAGATGATTTGACAGAGAGCTGAAGAGCTTTGGTTTGGATCACATGTTGTCAGTAAGTGGGAATAACTCTGTGACTGGGTATCTTAATAAATCTTAATATCTTAAGATCTTAATAAATCTGTCCTAGAACGAAGGAGGACTAGAGTGAGGTTAAAGGTATAATTGATAAAGAAGCAGTACAGAGTTTTATTAATGCAGACAGGGAAGTGTTAGGTATTTTGTGTTTTGGGCAGTGTTTATTCATTATATAACATGATTATGGAGGTATTGTCATGAGGTATTGTCATGATCCACAGTGGTAACAAAGTGACCTTGTCTGATGTTGATATTCTGTAAAACACAGAATGTTCTATGGGAACACATATGTTCTATGAGAGAAGACCTAAGGCATAGCTGAGGACCATGTGAGCCGCACCCCCACATTTTCAGTGGCTGCTTTTCTCCTCTTCCTCTTATATGTGTTTAGTTACTGAATGGAACTTTCTTTTCTCAAAATATGGTCCTGGATGTAGCATTAAATAGGCTTTTCTATATCAATTATCTTTTGATTTAAATAATGATATTCACATCGATTTCAATATTACTCATTCATCAGGGTAATTTAGAAATGATTTCAATTCTAGAATATGGGATATTTTTGTTAGTATTGAAATATGTGTTTCTTGCCTATCTAATATATATGTCTGTGTGTGCATGCATGTGTCTACATATGTACACATACACATATATATGAAAGAGGGTGAGCGAGCACACTGCAAACACATGCCCACATGTTGACTACTGTGCACAGCATTCTGATGAAAGAGCTATTACATTCCGACGATAATTTTTTCCTTCCAAATTCAAATTTTAACTAAATCTAAATTGATGGAAGTGACTTTAGTCACTACTGGATTTATTTTTATTAATCTCCTCACAGGGATTGGGAAGAAAGTATATGATGTATAGCATTGCGTTTTGTAAGCAAATCCATTGCCTTGCTATCAAGTAAGAGAGCATTCTTTGTTTTTCAGAGAGCTAAAGAAGAGGCCCAGCAGAAAGAAGCCAAAGTGAAACTCCTTACTGAGTCTGTCAACAGTGTCATAGCTCAGGCTCCACCTGCAGCACAAGAGGCCTTAAAAAAGGAACTTGATACTCTAACCACCAACTATCAGTGGCTCTGCACCAGGCTTAATGGCAAATGCAAGACCTTGGAAGTCAGTTGCTTTTCTTGATCTTTATTACTTATGTGTCGTCTTATGATTTTGTGTGCCACACAGTGATTAAGAACAGGAACACTGCTGTTAAGACAGCTTAGGTTCAGAGTCCTCATAAAGGCACTTAGAAGTGTGTGATTTGGGCCCATTGCTTACATTGTATGAATCTATTTCCTATCTATGAAATGGGCCAAAAAATACCTATTCCATAAGGTGCTAAGAAGATTAAATGAGTTATTCTATTTAATGCTTAGCCTAGTGAGCATTTATAGTTCTTTTTTTAAATTTTATTAACATATAATGTATTATTTGCTTCAGGGGTACAGGTTTGTGATTCGTCAGTCTTATGTAATTCACAGCACTCACCATAGCACATATCCTCCTCAATGTCCATCACTCAGCCATCCTATCCCCCCCAACCCCCTAGTGACCCTCAGTTTGTTTCCTGAGATTAAGAGTCTCTTATGGTTTCTGTCCCTCCCCGGTCCCAACTTGTTTCGTTTTCCCTCCCTTCCCCCAATGAACCACCACCCTGCCTCTCAAATTCCTCATATCAGAGAGATCATATGATATTTGTCTTTCTCTGCCTGACTTATTTTGCTTAGCATGATACCCCTAGTTCCATCCACATCATTGCAAAAAGCAAGATCTAGTTTTTGATGGCTGCATGGTATTCCATTGTGTGTGTGTGTGTGTGTGTGTGTGTGTGTGTGTGTGTGTGTGATACATACCATATCTTCATTATCCATTCATCTGTTGATAGACATCTAGGTTCTTCCCATAGATTGGCTCATGTGGATATTGCTGATAAAAACATTCAGGAGCATGTGCCCCTTTGGATCACTACATTTGTATCTTTGGGGTAAATACTTACTAGTGCGATTGCTGAGTCATAAGGTAGCTCTATTTTCAGCTTTTTGAGGAACCTCAATCCTGTTTTCCAGAGTGACTGCCCCAGATTGCATTCCCACCAACAGTGTAGGAGGGTTCCCTTTTCTCTGCATCCTCGCTAACATCTGTCATTTCCTGACTTGTTAATTTTAGCCATTCTGACTGGTGTGAGGTAGTATCTCACTGTGGTTTTGATTTGTATCTCTCTGATGCTGAGGGATGTTGAGCACTTTTTCATGATGTCTGTTGGCCATTTAGATGTCTTCTTTGGAGAAATGTCTGTTCATGTCTTCTGCCCATTTCTTGATTAGATTATTTATTCTTTGGGTGTCGAGTTTGATAAGTTCTTTATAGATTTTGGATACTAGCCCGTTATCTGATATGTCATTTGCAAATATCTTCTCGCATTCTGTCAGTTGTCTTTTGGTTTTGTTGACTCTTTTCTTTGCTGTGCAAAAGGTTTTGATCTTGATGAAGTCCCAATAGTTTATTTTTGCCCTTGCTTCCCTTGCTTTTGGTGATGTTTCTAGGAAGAAGTTGCTGCGGCTGAAGTTGAAGAGGTTGGTGCCTTTGTTGCTGTAGGAATTTTGATGGATTCCTGTCTCACATCGGGTTCTTTCATCCATTTTGAGTCTATTTTTGTGTGTGGCATAAGGAAATGGTCCAGTTTCATTCTTCTGCATGTGGCTGTCCAATTTTCCAACACTATATGTTGAAGATACTTTTTTTCCATTAAACATTCTCTACTGCTTTGCCAAAGATGAGTTGATCATGGAGTTGAAGGTCCATTTCTGGGCTCTCTATTCTATTACACTGATCTGTATGTCTGTTTTTGTGCCTGTACCATGCTGTCTTGGTGATCACAGCTTTGTAGTAGAGCTTGAAGTATGGAATTGTGATGTCACCAGCTTTGATTTTCTTTGTCAACATTCCTCTGGCTATTTGGAGTCTTTTCTGGTTCCATATAAATTTTAGGATTATTTGTTTCATTTATTTGAAAAAAAACTGATGGTATTTTGATAGGGATTGCATAAATGTGTAGATTGCTTTAGGTGGAATAGACATTTTCACAATATTTGTTCTCCCAATCCATGAGCATGGAACATTTTTCCATTTCTTTGTGCCTTCCTCAATGTCTTTCATGAGTGTTCTATAGTTTTCTGAGTACAGGTTCTTTACCTCTTTGGTTAGATTTATTCTTAGGTATCTTATGGTTTTGGGTGCAATTGTAAATGGGATTGACCCCTTAATTTCCCTTTCTTCTATCTTGCTGTTGGTGTGTAGAAATGCAGCTGATTTCTGTGCACTGATTTTATATCCTGAAACTTTACTGAATTCCTGGTGAGTTATAGCAGTTTTGAAGTGGAGTCTTTTGGGTTTTCCACATAAAGTATCATATCATCTGCAAAAAGTGACCATTTGACTTCTTCTTTGCCTTCTTCAGATGCGTTTTATTTCGTTTTGTTGTCTGATTGCTGAGGCTAGGACTTCTAGTATGATGTTAAATGGCAGTGGTGATAGTGGACAGCCCTGCCGTGTTCCTGACCTTAGGGGAAAAGCTGTCAGTTTTTTACCCATTAAGAATGATATTTGCTGTGGGTTTTTCATAGATGGCTTTTATGATGTTGAGGTATGTACCCTCGATCCCTACACTGTGATCAAGAAAGGACATTGTACTTTGTCAAATGCTTTTTCAGCATCTGTTGAGAGTTTCATACGGTCTTGTTCTTTATTTTATTAATGTACAGTATCACATTAATTGATTTGTGGATGTTGAGCCAGCCTTGCAGCCTAGGAATAAATCCCCCTTGGTTGTGGTGAATAATCCGTTTAGTGTACTGTTTGATCCTATCAGCTAATAATTTGGTGAGAATTTTCCCATCTGTGTTCATCAAGGATATTAGCCTGTAATTTTCCTTTTTGATGGGGTCTTTGTCTGGTTTTGGGATCAAGGTAATGCTGACCTCATAAAATGAGTTTGGAAGTTTTCCTTCCATTCCTATTTTTTTTGGAACAGTTTCAGGAGAATAGGTATTAATTCTTCATTAAATGTTTGGTAAAATTCCCCTGGGAAGCCGTCTGACCCTGGGCTCTTGTTTGTTGGGATTTGTGATGACCATTTCAATCTCCTTACTGGTTATCGGTCTGTTCACATTTTCTATTTCTTCCTGGTTCAGTTTTAGTAGTTTATATGTCTCTAGGAATGGATCCATTTCTTCCAGTGTTGCCGGGGACCAGCCTCAGTAGAGATGTGGGTCCTGAACCACAGGATGTCTGGCAGGTGAAATAATGACACGGACATGGAGATCTGATGCAAGCTGACAGACCTGAGGTCATTCAGGAGAGACCTATGAAACAGGCTCAGGCTCAGGCTCAGGCTCTGGCTCTCTGGCTCTCTAACTCTGGCTCTGGCTCTCTGGGCTCTGGGCTCTGGCCTCTGGACTCTCTGGCTCTCTGGCCTCTGGGCTCTGACCTCTGGCTCTCTGGCCTCTCTCACGTTGCAGGCTCTCTGGCTCTGCTTCTGTCTCCCTGGCTCTCCTTTTCCTCTGTTTCTGTCTGTCTTGCTCTCTGTTTCTCTGGTTCTAGCTTCGCAGGCTCTCTGCCTTTTTCTCTGCCTTTGTCTATGCCTTTTTCTCTGCCTTTGTCTCTGCCTTTGCCTTTCTTGACTGTCAAGGGTCCCAGTCTTTTATTATTCCAAAGTAAGGAAGTTGGGGGATGCAGTTAGGTTAAAGTTTAAGAAAATGATTCACAGCAGGCAGAGTCAAGCCTTTTTAAGAAACCAGCCTTTACCATTAAAAGGGAAGTTTGTGAATAGACTCAGTTTGATAGTTGAGCAGGAAGAACAAGAGGCAAGTAAAGATGGTGTTGATGACCACGACCTTAGCATAACTCCAGATTCTTGGTGGGGAAAGACCGGAGGGACTTTCATTCACATTCACGGGTACCTCCACCAAAGTTTCTGGTGGCTTGGACATGGCGGGAGGGGTGGATCACACACTGTCACCGACATTCCAGATTGTCAAATTTGCTGATTTAGTGTTGCTCATAATATGTTCTTATAATTGTTTGCATTTCTTTGGTGTTTGTTGTGATATCTCCTCTTTTATTCATGATTTTATTAATTTGGGTCCTTTCTCTTTATAAGTCTGGCCAGAGGTTTATCAATCTTATTAATTCTCTCAAAGAACCAGCTTCTAGTTTCATTGATCTGTTCTACTGTTCTTTTGGTTTCTGTTTCATTGATTTTCTATCTAATCTTTATTTTTTCTCTTCTCCTGCTGGGTTTAGGCTTTCTTTGCTGTTCTTTGTCCAGATCTTTTAGGTGTAGGGTTAGATTGTGAACTTGAGATCTTTCTTGTTTCTTGAGAAAGGCTTGTCTTGCTACATACTTTCCTCTCAGGACTGCCTTTGCTGTGTCCCAAAGATTTGAAACAGTTCTATGTTCATTTTCATTTGTTTCCATGATTTTTTAAAATTCATCTTTAATTTCCTGGTTGATCCATCCATTCTTTAGTAGGATCCTCTTTAGCCTCCATGCATTTGAGTTCTTTCCAACTTTCCTCATGTGGTTGAGTTCTAGTTTCAAAGAATTGTGAAAGAATCTGAAAATATGCAGGGAATGATCCCTATTTTTGTTATCAGTTGAGATCTGATTTATGACCCAGGATGTGAACTATTCTGTAGAATGTTCCATGTGCAATAGAGAAGAATGTGTATTCTGTTGCTTTGGGATGTAATATTCTGTGATGTCCATCTGGCCCAGTATGTCATTTAAAGCCTTTATTTCCTTGTTGATCTTTTGCTTAGATGATCTTTCCATTTCAGTGAGGGGGGGTATAAAGTCCTCTACTATTATTGTGTCATTGTCAATGTGTTTCTTTGATTTTGTTATTAATTGGTTTATATAATTGGCTGCTACTGTGTTAGAGGCATAGATATTTAAAACTGTTAGATCTTCTTGTTGGACAGACCCTTTAAGTATGATATAGTGTCCTTCCTCATCTCTTATTATAGTCTTTGGCTTAAAATCTAATTTGTGTGGTATAGAGATTGCCACCCCAGCTTTCTTTTTATGTCCATGAGCATGGTAAATTGTTTTCTACCCCCTCACTTTAAATCTGGAGGTGTCTGTATGATGTATGCCCCTTGTTCTTTTTTATTTTTCCCCTGAGGGGAGTTTTTCTGTACTATCATTTTATCCAGAGAAGAATAGGTGAATGAGAGAACAAATTACTAAAAGGGTAGGAATGACCCTCGAAAAATATACAGTAACCAAATCAGAAGAGACCCAAATGGGGGGAAGAAGAAAGGAGAAAGAAAAGAAAAAATATATAGACTGGTGAATAGAACGAAGCCACACACTTGATTTTGCATGTATTTTGGTCTGTTACAAAAAACTGCCTCCCAAAATTTTAAAGAAAGAAAATATATATATATATATATATATATATACAAAAAAAAATAAGAGTTAACACAATGAAGGGATGGAATGTGACTATGACGATGAAAATTTAAAAAGATTCTAGAAAAAGGAATTTATAAGAAGTTTGTTGAAAAAAGAGAAAAAAGTGGGGGAAAGAATGTGATCAGGCTGAATACTAGAAAAAAGCCATGTGCTAGATTTAGGGTATATTTTGATCTGTTAGAAGAAACTGTATCCCTAAATTTTAATGAAAGAAAAACCTTATATGTATCAAAAATAACATTAAATATAATGAAGGGATACAATATGACTGTAACAATGAAAACCAAAAAAAGATTTTTTGAAAAGGTATTCATAGGATAAATTTAAAATAGGAAAGGGGAAAAATTTTTAAAAATAGAAAAAGAAAAACTAAAATTAAAAAAAATTAACTTTGAAAGACTTAAGATTCATTGGGAAAAAAGCCATGAATTTTACGTGATGTATTCCCCTGAAGTTCCACAGTTCTCATTGATCAGCAACCATGGTCTTGGCTGGATGTTCTGGCTGATCTTCTGGGGGAGGGGCCTGTTGCAGTGATTCTCAAATCTCTTTGCCAGGAGGGGGAACTGCCCCGCCCTTGCCAGGGGCCTGGCTAAGCAGTCTGCTCAAGTTCAAATTCACTCTGGGGGGCTTTTGTTCCCTGAATGCTTTGGAGGAGGAGAATGAAGATGGTGGTCTCCCAGTCTGGCGCAGGGGAACCGAGAGCTTGTGGCCTCACTTCTCAGTGTGCCCTTAGAGAAACAGTCAAGCACACCTTTCTCCGTGGTCTCTGACTGTGCCCCATGCTCACCCAGCCTGAGACCGAGTGTTTGTATCTCTGGCTCTCGGCCCATATTTGGAATCTCCAAATCCAGCAGATTCCTGCAGCGCACTCCCATGCTGTTCCTCCTGGAGGAGGAAGGAAGGGGTCTCCCCAGCTCTGCCACTTGTGGGGTCCCTGCTTGAAGAAGAGTGGTCCAACTGTGCCTCAGATCATGGTTTAAGGTAACCCCAAGCTGAAAGCCCACTCCTTGGCTCAGTCTCTGTAGCCAGCTTCTCTGCTCCAACACCTGGAGCTCTGCCATGCTCAGGCACTCGGGGTTCTTCTGTGACCCCATGGGTCCCGAGACCACACTGTTCCAGCCAGGGTTCCACCCCTTGCTTAGCCTCTAGGGCGACATCCCCCAGTGGAGCAGACTTGTAAAAGTTCCAGTTTTGTATTCTGTTTCTCTAGTGCTGGCCGGGAGCTGGCCCTTCTCCCATGGCCTGTCTTTCCAAATGTCACCTTGGATTCATTTCTCCACATGTCCTACCTTCCAGAAAGTGGTCTCTTTTATTCCTAGAATTGCTGCTCTTCTTCTGTTCGATCTCAGGTTGAGTTTGTAGGTGTTCAGGATCGTTTGACAACTAGCTCAACTCCTGGGACCTGACAATATTTAGGTCTCCTACTCCTCTGCCATCTTGCTCCTCCCTCTTCAGCAGTTAATAGTTCTAATTCTTCTTATTATTACCATTTTTATTTTTAGGTCACAAAAATATTATAAATAAGTTTTCTCAAGATTTATAGAAATTGGTCTATACTTTCATATATTTGAATGTACTCAAAAAGTACTTTGTGGAGAAGTATGCTTCAAATGTATTCGAAAATTACTTCGTGGAGAAGTAATTTTTGTTGTAGGAATTGCTCTGCCTTTTAGAGTGCTTCACAAAACATGTTGTCTCTCTTTTGGGGGGTCATTTTACATTATATTTATATTTCCTCTCAAGTTCTCTCTTTTTTCCACATGCTTTACTCCTTAGATTATCTGAAAATAGTTGACAAAGAATTCATGTAAAAATATTATTTACTAACAGTAGGGATTGTGTCAAGGGACACAAAACTTAACCTAGCACCAAAAGTGGACACTGCCAGAGACTGCCCACTAGCTGGGCTGTAAATTAAGCCCTCTTCCCCCACATGAACTGAGTCATCTTAGTGAATATAGTTGAAAAAGAATTCATATATATTCCAAACCAGGGGAGAGGGACTACAAAGGGACTATATGAGTATAACTTCAGTACAAACAGAAGAGATTATAAGTATAATAACAGATGAGAATAGAGGGATAGCTCAGTAGTCTGAAAAATGTATTAATATGAAAATAAAATATCTCTTTAGAAAACATATCCCAAAATAGATTTCTGATGGATTGGCCTATCTTTTACATGGGCAACAGGAGTAATAGGCAGCAAAGAATAATAACCATGTAAAGAAATTAAAAACATAAGGAAATATTTAAGAGTTTCATTTTAAAAATATTGTCAAAAAGCAATTTCCTAGATACAAAAAGTCCCTCCCTCATGTAACATGATAGTGAATTAGTTTGGACTTCCCTGGAACCTATAGTGTCATCTGCTCCCTTACTTTCCCATTCTTTGTTTTATTTTCTGTAGCTTTCAGCACTAACAGATTTTGTTTTCTCTCTCTATCTCTTTATTGAGTATGGCTGACACACAGTGTTATATTAGTTTCAAGTGTACTGTGTTATGATTAAACAACTCTGTACATTATGCTAAGCTCACCACAAGTGTAGCTCCCATCTGTCATCATTTGCTATTATGTAAAGTTTCCCTTTAATATTTTTTATATATCTATCTCTGTCTATTGCATTCTTTGTGTTTTTCTGAAATTTGTCTTCTAGTTCTCAAATTATCTCTTCAACTGACTGTTGGTGTATAAATATACTCGTCTTCATATACACATCTATCTATGTACATGTTTGGATATGATTTTGTATTTTTTCAAAGATGGTGTTTTTCGTTTCTTTTTTTTTGGTGTTTTCCATTTCTTAAGATTTTACTTAGTTATTTAGAAAATTTGTCTCTTCTTTTATGTAATGTTCTCCTTTTGCATAACTGATTCTATTACTTCATTTTGTTAAACAAGTCAAACCTATGTAGTCTGTTGATTGAGAAGTCTCCGTAAGTAATGAGCATGAAAGAGTTTTGGTTTTCCAGTAACTGTAACCAACGATGTCAAACCTCATTTTCTGCCTAGTAGTTGACTTCCTAATCACTACTGCTGTCTGATCCCATGATTTTCCATTCACTTTTAGTTATTAAAATTTAGTCATATTTAAATTTTGATCTTATATTTTGTTAACATCTTCTATTCATTTAGATTAATTTGTGGCTGCAGCAATGTATACAAAGGTGGGAGTGAGAAAAAAATGATGTTAGCATCCCCTCCTTCCACTCAGTTTCTGGATAGTGATTGTATAGTATTGGCTTAAGGGAGGATAATGAGGTAAAAATGCATTCTTCATATAACTGCCCTTTTCTTAACTGGGCACAGTTGCTATATTCTTTTATTAACACCCATAGACATCTATGATGATGAGTATGTTATCACCAGATTCTATAGGTTATCACCACTGATCTGGCTTGTTCTCTATAGACTTGATGTGATCTTTGGGGATCTGTATTCATATAGATTGTGGAGCCCTCCAAAAGATCTATTCATTCATGGTGCTTTGGAGTATTCGATAAAATTTCAGGCTTTCTATTGCCAGTAGCCTTAAACCATATTCTCTTGAAAGTTACATCTTTTAAACCCATGCTTCCATGATGCCCTGGAGTCTTATTTTGCCACAACATTTCAGTTTAGCCAGCAAGCTCTGGGAGATCTCATCTCCCATAACTCCTTGATTCCTCTTTGGCCATATCAGAAGCTCAGTAGGGAATACATGCCAAACATCTCTTTCTGAAATATACCCATCTATTTGATGAGTAATATTATTTTAGATCCTTTAAAGAAAAGGAACCAGAGGGGTTTCCCCTAAACACCACAGTAAAAAGCTGAGAAAACAAATTGCCTCAAGGGTACTTGACTCATTCAGTTAGGAGAACACTGGACTCTTCATCTCAGGGTTGTAAGTGCAAGTCCCACGCACGCGGGTGTGGAGATTATTTTAAAAGGTAAAATATTAAAAAAAAATTGCCTGACTTCCCAGTTCTTCTTTCTTCATATCCCCCCATTGCCTTCCTCCCAAGATCCCTCTATTTAGACCACAGCTTGTAAACACATGCTGTAGAAGGTTTTTTTTTTTTTTTTAACATAGAGTATAGGAAACTTAGCCTTAAGCTTTTGAGTATGAAGTCTAGTTGCCAGTCTCAAGAAAAAGAGATCTTACTGGTGACTTTTAACAGCAGATCTTAGCAAATTTATCTATCTATCTATCTATCTATCTATCTATCTATCTATCTATCTATTTATTTATTTTTAAAGATTTTATTTATTTGACAGAGAGAAACACAGCCAGAGAGGGAACACAAGCAGGGGGAGTGAGAGAGGGAGAAGCAGGCTTCCCGCCGAGCTGGAGCCTAATGTGGGCCTCGATCCCGGGTCTCTGGGATCAAGACCTAAGCTGAAGGCGGTCGCTTAACCAATTGAGCCACCCAGGTGCCCAACAAATTTATTTATTATAAAATTCCTTATGATTGTGTCATCACATTATAAGTCGTGGATTCTACATTCTTTACAATTACCGACTCCTTCGAATGGCAGTAAATTTCCTCACATGGCTTGTGATTTTTTGTTTTTGAGTTCATGTGTAGTAGGAATTGTTTTTCTTGGAAATCCTTTCTGCTCTGGACTGTCTGAGGGTCCTCTTGAGTTTTCTTTGTTTGCTTGTTTGTTTTTAATGTTCCTAGCATAATCCTAGAAATGTTACCTTCTACTCTCATGTGTGATATAAACTTAGGTTTCAGTTTCTAGTGGGTGAATCCTTATTTTCCAACTAAAACCCAAAGGATTCTCAGCTTCCTTGCTAATTCCTTTTATTCCAGTGGATGGGCATTTTATAGTTCTTGTTTCCAGGACAGGTGGGGCACAACTTTATGCTCTTCCATGTATGAGACAAGTGCCCCTTTTTTCATTCCAAGTTAGTGTTGAATACCCTAGCTTGTATGTCACATACCCTGTTCTGGTACGCCACTGTTTTGTGAAAACTTGGCCTTCCAACCTCTGCATGCACTTAACTTCCCTCTTTGTTTCTTCTCTGGAAGGATTTTCCTATTTCACAGAGCAGCCCAATGAATTTAAATGTTGTCCTTTATATTTTACCCAGTATTTCAGTGTCATAAAAGCAAGGGGTGGGTGGATTGCCACATCACCTCCATTGACCATTTTGAATGGAAGTTTCCTTTTTCAGTTGTCATCTCTTCAAAGTCATGGTGAATTATGTGATGTCTACATAGTTTTGAGTTCCAAACTGCTAAGCTTAACAGTTATTCTAAGTGGCTTTTAGCTCCAATTCAGACTGCAAGACTACATTTTATTTTGCAAAGGTGACCTGTAAAGCCAGTACATTCAGCCTCTCCAGCTGTGTCCTTCAGATGCATTGAGGACACAAGAGGCCATCCATCCTGACAGTTAAATCAGCAAGGTAGTTCATTACCTCAATCTGCACCAAAGTTAATAAGACACATTACCAATCACATCTCCTTATCTTCAAAGATCTAAAGTACCCTCGGGTATTTAAGAAGATATTTATGTTTTCCCATTGGGATCTTTGCCCAGAAGGAAGACAGCCTCTAGTCCAGCAGGAGCTGGAAATGACCCAGATTTAAGATTTCTCTCACCTTTTAAAGCAAAATACTTAGTCTGACTTTCTGCAATAAATTGTACATAAAATACTAAGCAAGTATTGGTAGGATGGCAAGACAGGTTGGACTGATACTTTTCATCAGAGAGGGAATGTCCTCTATCATTTGCAAGAGCTATAAGCAAAGTGAAAATCTGACAGAATTTTTGGTTTCTCCTAAAATAAAACTTACTTCCTTGGCTTTATTTTTGGTGGAGTTGGGTGGGGGGGGGGGCAGTAGCAGGTGGTAGTGATAGCAGTACTGTATTTATAGATTTGTCCAATATTTACAATTGCAAATCTAATGGAAAATGACCATTTTGGTATTCATATCCTCTAGCGTATCTTCCTGCTTTTTTCCCAATAGACATAACCATACTCCAGAAATTTGCCTTTATTATTTCTTTTCTTAAAAAATCTTTTTTTCACACTCAAATGAATACTTAAATAATGTATTGCTCAATTTCACCTGTTTTGTGGATAACAAAAGATCATAACCTAAAATATTTAGTTTTTTAGGGCTTGCCCATTTTGCCCAACATTTTTATGCCTGAGACTCATCCATGTTGTTCTTTGTGATGAAATTTTCATTTTTATTTCTGTGTTCTCTGTTTAAATGTAGCACAGTGTGTTTCTGCACTCTCCGGTTAGCAGACATAAGGTTGTTTGTAAAATTTTGGTTATTACCAAAAATGCTGAAATGAGCATTCTCTTAACTATCTTTGTTGTCCACACAAAACAGTTTCTCTGAGGATATGTATGCAAAAGTGGCATTGCTGGATTGTTGGGCATGTGATTATTCACCTGACTGAGAGTGACAGATTGTTTTTCAAAATGGTCGTTCCAGTAGACACACCCACCAGCAACAAATATAAATTTTTGTTAATGTGCATCTTCTCTTACACTTACAATTATGAAATTTCTCATTTGTGTCAGTCAGCATGGTACAAATACCACGTAATCTTGACTTACATTCCCCTCACTTCTAATGAGGTCAAACACATTTTCATGTATTTGTTACATATGCATATATCTTTTTCTTCAAAATGGTGGCTTATGTTTTCTTGTCATTTTCCATTGGGACGTCCCTTCACCTTTCAATTGGCTTGGGGACATTCCCTTTTTACTCATCTGTTAGAAATTTTGCAGTTGTTTTCTTCAAGTTTTTAGGCTGGTTTTCAATTTCTTTATGGTGTCTTTTGATAAATAGAAGGGTTTAATTCTACTGTAATCAAATTTACTCAGGGTTTTTTTTGTTTTTGTTTTTGTTTTGTTTTGTTTTTAAAAATGTCTTATTTAAGATATCCCTTCCCACCCCAGATTTATAAAACACTCTTCTGTATTTTCTGGTTGCTTTCTTAAAGCTTTGCTTTTTTATAGATGACTATGGTTGTGTATTACAGTAATCATGTTTTCAATACATATCAAAAGCCATTTAAAAATAGTCATATCCTTGAAATAGTTATTAGTCATATTCTTCTAAATATACCTCAAGGAAATAATTTGAAATAAGGGAAAAAATCTATATTCATGGTGATATTCACCACAAGTAAGTTATGTCTTCTTAGTAATACAGAAAAAGTACGTGATGTAAGGTTTAGTGAAAAGAGCTCTGTAGCTAAATCTTACTTTAATGTTAGCTATCATATGTTTGCATATAATGAAGTTTAAAGGAGCTCACAGAAAAGTGGTCATGCTTAAGGTTTTTCGATGTTAGATTTATATGTATGCATTTTGTGCTTTTATTTTTTCATTTTACAGACTGTAATGTTGATGAGCTTTTTTATTTAAAAAAGTAAATCACTGACTCTTGAATTTTTGTAACAAGATGCTTCCTTAATGATTAGTAATTATAAACGTATTAGCTGTTCGACATGACTAGTTGCTTTTTAAATTATCTACTGCAAAGGAAATGTGAACAATGTAAATTAAACATGTTCCAATTTCACAGCTTTAAAAATGAAAATTCCAAAACTCCACAGTCACTTCTATCATATGTTTCATCTGTGATATGTATTTCCTTCTTAGGAAGTTTGGGCGTGCTGGCATGAGTTACTGTCATACTTGGAGAAGGCAAACAAGTGGCTGAATGAAGTAGAATTGAAACTGAAAACCACTGAAAATATTTCTGGGGGAGCTGAGGAAATCTCTGAGGTGCTTGATGTAAGTTGTGACTTAATCGAAATGATCATATGCCCTGGATAATGTGCCCCTGGATGCCCAGGACCAAGTAAAAAAGAGCTGCGGGGGTAGGGGGGACAGTACTGAGAGTGTGGTTGCTGCATCTCAGCTGGCCCTGGGGCTTTGGATGAATCCTTTGTTTCTTCTGTAAACCTTCCAGCCTCAGGGTTGTAAAGAGGATTTAAATAACCTTTTCCAGAGGACATGTGTCTTTTTCTATATTACAGAGTTCTATGTTTGCATGTTTCTTTACCTATTTAAATCTACCACAGACCCACACAGTGTGAGGGTACTGTTTCGCTCCTTCAGAGTAGAGCTAAACGGGATGATCGTATAAAACATGATTTCCAATTTAAAAGCTACGTTTTTTGAATTGGAACATATCTTTAGATTATTTAAAAGCATAAATTTATACCTTACAGAATGCCTTCAGTTATTAAATGTGCATGCTTTGATATTAGGAATGTATTTTAAAATGTTCATACATTTTGGTACTACAGAATCTTTCAAGTTTTATCTTGAAGACGTTTAAAAAGTAAAATTTAAAGGAATTGGCAGGTATAAACTTTGGTTTATATGAACTTCTCACAATAAATCACTTCTGTTCTGTGCATTTTATTGTACTTTTGGTTAACCCTTTGTGTATAATGAATATGTAGTTTTGCCCTATGTATTGTATATAGGGCCATTTGCGATGTGCTCCCTGTGTAAATATGCTAAGATAACCTACATAAATTAAGATGTGAAGAAAATGTAAAATGTATCTTTAGATAGTATTAAGATTCTAGAGTATTACAGCAGAAACCTAAACATCATATATCCAACTTCCTTATTTTCTCAAGAGGATTATAAAACCTGAAGAATTATCAGAGAACAATGACACCGGTCTCAGGTGAACTCTACCTCTGGTCTTGTCCCATTCAGAGATGTTAACTGATCAAGCTTTCCTTGTGAATCAGCAATGTGGTTCATCTTCCAAAAAAATCTGAAGTACACACAGTGCATTAGTAGAAGGATGGTAGCCAGAACAGAGGGTGCAATGATGCACTTATCTTATTAGCTGATCAGACTGAAGGGCTTCATCCTCATCTTTATTGCTTTTCCATCCAAAGATGGCTGCTCCACTTACAAGCTATCTGTGTGGGGAAAAATTATAAAGGGCAAAGACATTTCTTCTACAAGTTGTACCTTTCTTTTTCTTTTTAATTTAGGAAGGGAAACTCTGCTCTTGAATTTCTACTTACATATATTGTTCAGAATCATGTCACTTAACCATCACTAGCTATAAGAGAAGCTGAAAAATTAGGTATTTTACCTTTCCAGGTTTAAGAGTAAAGGCCATCAAAGAAGAAGGCAGCTGTGGATAATTTTTAAGTGCCTCAGTCCACAGTCTTACCACAGGCTCATGAAGATACACAGGCAGAAACATCATATTTTTTTTAAGTAACAATGGTCTTTGATTTTTTTTATCCCAATTAAATATTGCTTTAAATTGTTTTTAACGTAATGATATGTAAATAAGAAGATACTGAGCATTTTGTGTTAATTCAATATATTTAGAAAAAGAAGGGAAATAGTAATTATTGCAAATGTGTTTCAGTCACTTGAAAATTTGATGCAACATTCAGAGGATAACCCGAATCAGATTCGCATTTTGGCACAGACCCTAACAGATGGTGGAGTCATGGATGAACTGATCAATGAGGAACTTGAGACATTTAATTCTCGTTGGAGAGAGCTACATGAAGAGGTATGATGATAAGAGCAAAAAATATTTTTAAACTGATTTGTACAAATGCTTGTAGGTTTCTTAGAAAAAACAAATAATACTTTAAATATTAGCTCAGCTTACAGGTTTTAGAAATTGTTATGTGCCAGACATGAGTAAATTATTTACATGTGTCTTCTATCATTTTATGTTACAGAAACATTATAAAGATTAAGTTTTAACAGGAAACAGATATACCAAATACAGTAATTTGCTCAAGTCCACAAGCTGTAAAAAGATTAACTACTCAAAATCAGATCTTATCTGACTACAGGATTCTTTTCCCTACCCAAGATTAACCCATATGTGTAGGTATCCTCATCTCTTTCTCCTTTTTCCCTTTCTCCCTCTCCCCCACCTCTCTCTCTCTCTCTCTCTCTCTCTCTCTCTCTCTCTCTCTCTAAGATTTATTCATTTATTTGAGAGACAGAAAGAGAGAACATGGGAACACAAGTAGGGAGGAGGGGCAGAGGGAGAAAGAACCCCCCCACACACACCCCAGGCTGAATAGGGAGTTGGTTCTGGGGCTTGATCCCAAGATCCTGGTATCATGACCTGAGCCAAAGACAGAGGCTTAACTGACTGAGCCACCCAGGCGCCCCCCTCCACCTTTCTCAACACATGCACACACATGTTATGGCCATGTGTAATCTGTTAGTCATATGTGTGATTCTCTTAGTACCCTAGATAGTCTTTATTCTTCCCAAGTAATACTAAAGAGCTTTAATTTATATATAACAGAGGAATTTTCATATGTAAAAATTATACCATGTGTTTTCTGAATGTTTTCAATGAAAATTAAGAGAAAATAACATATTACTCCCAAAATGTTTTGCATACACTCTCCTAAATCAAGAATGGATTAGTTGTCGAAAAGAACAAGTAGATTATAATGAAGTTTAGTTTTGTATCCATTTACTATGTGTGTCTCTGACATGTGAGACAGTGTTCTAAGGTTAGGTAATAAGTAGGAAATATTTTTCTCCTTCATTACTTGTAGCCACTGAGTAGTTAAGCAAAAATTCACTGCCTTCTTAGTGTGTTCAAAACGTAAAAACAAACAATATCCTTATAAGATGCAAAAAAATGTGTTAAAAGTTATCACAGAGGCTTCGAGAACACAGAAAAACAGCGTTAAATCTATATAGTTCAACACTGGAAGGCATTCGGGGTAGCTTTTCTAGAGAAAATTGACTGTGAACAGCATTGTATTTCTTTTTAAAGATTTAAAACATTTTTTAAAAGTAACCTCTATATGCAGTATGGGTCTCAACCTCAAAACCCCAAGATCAAGAGCTGCATGCTATACTGACTGACCCAGGAGGCAGCCCTGTGAATATTTTAAAACCAGAGCAGGAGATAGCCAATAACTATAGCGGGTGTAGGAGGGCAGTCCCATACACATGCAAAGAATTGGAAGCATGAGGCTGGTTCTCAATGCACCTCTGCAAACCGTTTGGTTTTGCCTGAGTGTAAGGTACAGGTGGGAGAGTGTCTGAAGGTAGACCTGAACAAGTAGGCATCAGCAAGATTGCTGAGGGAAACTGGTGCTTTTCCAACAGCCTGGTCTATAACCATGCACTCAGGGAACCACTGAAAGCTTTAGAATGTCAAGGGGATAGGCCACCTGGGTTGTGCATTTGGTTGAGCATCTGACTCCTGGTTTTGGCTCATGTCTTCATGTCATGATCTCAGGATTATGAGATGGAGCCCCATGTCAGACTCAGCAATCAGTGTGGAATCTGCTTGAGATTCTTTCTCCCTCTTCCTCTGTCCTTCCCGCTCATGCTCACTGGCGCTCTCTCTCTCTCTCTCTCTCTCTCTCTCTCTCTCTCTCTCTCAGTAAGTAGATAAGTAAATATTTTAAAAGAATGCAAGGTGGGGGGAGAAGAAGAGCGGTGCCACAATCAGCTTATATTACCTCTGCAGTGACTGTGGAGAGTAGGTGGTATAAAAGGGAGATTGCAGGTAGTGAGACCAAGGGAGAAGTGGTATTTTTAGGTCATTTGTAGAGAAGGGCAGTAGTGATAGGTACAATGAAGAAGAAAAATCTAGGAGAACATCTAGGTTTCTGATTCAGGTGACTGGATAGCTCTTATTTTTCATAAACAAGATTGAGAAAATGAGAAAAAAAAGCAAGTTTGGAGGTGAAAAATCACATGTCACTTTTTATCCCCACTGATTCTGCAGTGCTTGCTTAAGTTTGATACCAACCAAAAGCAAGCCCTGAGTCAAGAGCCTAGGTATTAGTAGTTCCTTTGAGAGATAATACCCAGTAGGACAAGTGAGGGATTGGAGAGTGAAAGCTTGGACGGTTGGTAAAGGGTACTTTTAACAGTGAGTTTTCACTAGCAGTGACAGGACTAGTTCTACTGGGAGCTTTAAAGAAATCATTTATAACCCCAGAGTCAGAGAGCACACTCAGAATTGTCCCACTGAGCTGATGAAAACTGGAGTGTTTATCCACCCATTTCCTTCCGTTTTTGTTTGAGGATTTTCCTCAGGTGCATAAAATCCCACACTTCTAGGCTGCTGAGGGCAGCCTAATTAAGAAATGTGGGCGGTTGAAGTGGGAATGTAGCAGTGCTTGAAGAAATGTCACCGTACTTTTAGATGAACTCATAGCATTGAGGTTAAGGAGGATGATGTGGTAGGGCATCAGCAAGATCTACTAGAGTACTTAGGGAGTAAGGATATCTAGCAAGGATATTCCATAATTCAGGAAAAGAGATACACATCTCTGAAGTTAGAGTAATCCAGACCAGTTATTCAGATGTGGGATTTATTAGGCCACATGCTAGTTAAAACTGTCAAGTTCATGACATCACCCCAGGTAGGCGAAAAAAAAAATGAATCATGGACAGAATTTAGGAATTATACATAAAATCAAGGTTTAGGCAGGGACACCTCAATAGATCAGTCAGGCATCTGCCTTCAGCTCAGGTCATGATCTCGGGGTCCTGGGATTAAGCCCCACATCACGGAGTCTGCTTGTTACTCTCTCCTCTCTCATGTATAAATAAAATATTTTTAAAAATCAAAGGTTTGGCAGAGGAAGTAGTGTTTCCAAAGGAAATTAGAATAAATGGTCACAGAAGTATGAGGAGATGCAAGTTAAAAGCAGTATGCTTAGGAGGTAGCAATTTATAAAGAGAAGTCATGGAAAAAAAAAGTCAGATACAATAGAGAGACCTGGTAAGATGAAGACAGAATCGGGCAAAAAGGACATTACTTATGGCATTTACCAGAACAATTTTGATGGAATTTCCCTGGGGATAGAGAGAACAGTGCTGGGGCATTATAGAAGAAATTAGGAAGGAGGAAGGAGGAAAGCAAAGTTTGCACTATGCTTGTAAGGAGTTTGGCTATGAAGAGAAAGAAGGATCCAAAGAGGGATGGTAGCTAGGAGGGTGTGTAGCAAACCTTTTGTTATTTAAGTGGATTAGAGGTTTGATCGAGTTTGTAAATTGGAAAGAAGTGTGGAGTGGGAGAGCCTGCCACCCCTCCCCATCTGGAAGGGCAGATGGTCATGGAGATGCTTTAAGGCATCCTCCAAACACTTCCAAATCCTGCCAGTGTCTTTCCTGAATACTTTAGTCACCCTTTCCCCTCATCAATGTGAAGGACTGGGGATTGGAAATGGGGATTCCAAACAGTCCCTTGGCTTCTCACTCTTATTGCATTGTTGTTGGATGTGAGCAAGAGTGGTCCTTTGTAGATGGCAGCTGACTCAAAGTTCATTTACATTTGGATTTTGTTAGGGAATTGGGGTATGTTTATTTATATTTGACTCTTAGTGTCAGAGTAGGGATTGCAGTTCAAGCAAAAAATCAAAAGTCACATTGTAGAACTGACCTCGGCTAAGCTGTGAAAGGCCCAAATTTTAATCTTTAACAATGTGCAGAGTCTGTCTATTCTCTCCTTAGGAGCAGATCATTCTCTAACCTGACCTTGGCATCCGCCCTATTTATGTGAATTCTTGCAAACCTTTAGTAACACAAATACTACTTATGTTCTTATATTGCAAAGTTCTTTGGTGTGGGACCAGGAATAACCCCAAACAAGTAAAAATTCAACTCAGAATCAGACTCTGCTTGAAAACTTACTCTGCTATAGCCAAATTGACTTGTTAAAACATTGACTGTAGGGGCACCCGTGTGGCTCAGTCATTAAGCGACTGCCTTCAGCTCAGGTCAAGATCCTGGAGTCCCAGGATCGGAGTTCCTCCTCAGGCTTCCTGCTCAGCGGGAGGCCTGCTTCACCCTCTCTCACTCCTCTTGTTTGTGTTACCTCTCTAGCTATGTTTCTCTCTGTCAAATAAATAAAATTTAAAAAATATATATATTAAAAAAAAACTTTGACTATAGAATCAGAAAACCTTGGGTTGGAATAGCCCCTTGTTATTAGACAGGGTTAGGCCACAGAAACTGCACAGCAATGTGAACAGGGAAGGTTTAACATAAATAACTATTAACTCTTTACTGGGAATTCATTTTTAAGAGAAAGTAGAAGAGAACTCGAAAAGACTCCCCTAGGGCTGAGCAATAGTACCCAAGGAAGGAACTGACTTAGAAAGCGAGGAGCTTTACACAAGGCTGGGGTTCAGACCTGTTTGGCAAGAGTGTGCCTCCAGTTCATGAGATGGCAACGAAATGGTCTGAGTGCACCCCATCAGGGCTAGTACACGGTCAGTAGGCTGAAGATTGTTCAACAGAAACTTGGAGTGGCGTGCTGACAAAATTCGTGGGAAAGTAGCCTGTGGCTGGTGCTATTGAACTGAGGGAAACAGGCTTGGGCACCAGGGAGCTGCCCACGGATTTGCACCCCCCAACCCCATGACCAACTTGCCACCGGGTCACCCACAGAGCTTGCCAGAAGACACCTGTAGAGGGTGCTGCTGAAATTTATGGGAGAGTGGGAACAGAGGAGTTGAACTCCACCAGGCATCCTATGGGTCAACCAGAGCCCTGAGAGCAAGCAGGAATTGCAAACACACTGAAAAAAAAATTATTAACAAAACAAATAAATAAACAAAAAAATAAGAATTACAAACACACTGGAACTGCAAAATCTTTACTTCCCCAGGTGTCACTCCAGTGCCCTCTATTGACAAAGTTGAGCATCAGGTCAGCCGGCAAGGAGAAATACTAGAGTATCATGAGCACATCACTGTTGAGAGGCAGGGAGTTGGTAACGGGCACATTCCTCCACAGCTCACTCACTGTGTGACCTTGGGTACTGTTTCCAAGCTCCTACATTCTCATCTGTGATAACAGGTCCTGTTCCACAGTGATCTCCTGAGCAAAATATAAAATGCTGTGTGAAAAGAACTTACTATAGTGCTAAGAACATAGTACGTATTCAATAAATGGAGTTTTATTTTACTAAGCTATGTACTATAGTACCTACCTTCAAAGCCATGTGTGTGTGTATTTTTTGTGTGTTTGTGTGCATGTGTGTGTATCCCACCACGGACAGGGATAAACAAACATATATTCCAATATGAAAACCGATGAAATGCATACACCTCTATTATTTAGATAAATGCGGAAGACTGATAAAAGGACTTTTTATCATCCCCTAAATCTTAAATCAGAAGGTCTCCACTTCTACTTCAGTAGTCAATTAGGCAAGAAGGTTTTAGTAACAATAAACAACTTGAATTAAATAAACTTCAAACCACTATCAGCCCTGGCTATGCTTATATGAAATATCTAGCCAATAATAACCCAAGAATAATTTGGCAATGAGGAAAAAAAAATACATTTGGTGCTTTAGAACTTTGATGAAGGACATACATCTTGGAGATAATATCCTTCTCAAATTCTGTGGTATCAGTCATTAAGGAGCTGGTGTGACTTTAGAGATAAGATGTTGAGGTAAAAGGATGGACAGTAACAGACTTTACCTATTTCTTAGTGTCTAAGATGGGTTCTTTGATCATTTTCAAACTACTTACATAACAGAGCAACACTTAACAGGTTGTTAGCTAAATTAACCATTTGGTGTGTTCCCATTATATATTTAGTTGAGAAGACTGATGTTTTGATACAGTATGGAAGGAGACTTGGGATAAATTATCTAAGGGGCTAAGGGAATAAAATGATTACACTAACCATTTTTAAATTTATTTCTTATATTTTCTAAAAAATTTATAGTGCATTAGATTGTTATGATGAAAAATTCTAACATTTCAAACCGTAATTTCCTTGATATTTTTTTGTTGGCTAAAGAAAAAGTTTTTCCATTAAGAAACAAAGTGTCCCTTCACTTGAAGATGAGCTTTAGCCTATTTTCTTGTCAATTAAATGCGTATGTCAGAGGTTTGTGTTTCTTTTTATTGTCCACCTAATGTTTCTTATAGCCACAATTATGAAGAGCAAAGGTAACATTCAGTTGCCTGTTAAATCAAACAGCCAGATTTTTTATTGCCTATGAATATTTAAAAGAGATATGCCGGATCCCATCCCTAATTTCAGAGTGTGAGTTTGCATTCAGATATGTAATAAATTCTTTCCATTCCTTGAAAATGTGTCATTCATTCTTCGTAATCATATGGCACTGTATTCTCTACTCATAGTAATGATTTTGAAGATGATGAGTAAACCAGGAAACAGCTCCAAAAAACATACCAAATCCTTTGATTTTTACCACTTATTACAGACTAACCAGAAGATTTTTTAGTGATAATAGTATCACTACTAGCGTATAATAATAGTGCTAATTGTCTTGTGATTCCAAAGGCCCAGACCCTGCTGCAAGTGTTTCAGCATGCAGTTTTTCATTTGCTGTCACAATCACCCTATGTTTTAAGGTCTTCTGCTGCCTGTTTTATAGGCATGTAAAGGGTATCAAAAGCCACAGAGATAGTGAGAGGCTATTAAACATTCAGACCCAAGGTTCCTTGCCTGGGAGCCTGGGCCTATGACCATTTGACCACAGTACCTCCAATCTCAGTGATCTTTTCCTTCTATTAACAATAAAAGCTGCCTGGCAAAAAGTGAATATTGCAATTCACTGGATTCCCAGTTTGTAAGGAAAGCTTGCATCAGGAGCTTAAAAGTATTAGGGATGACTAAAAGAAATCACCTTAAGAGTCTGAAATATTAAAGTCACACATTTAGAACTCCAAAGTCTTTACCAGTTCTCTTGATTAGTGATTATTTCATCCTCCTTGTGAATTATTAACACTCCAACTTCTGTCCCTTTCAAAGTCATCTGTGATTTCTTTCACCTGACATTAAATAATGGAGTAAAAGAGAAGAGGTGAAACCTGAACTAGTTAATTCTGCTTTAATAGTAACTTTAAAGATAGGCAGCTTGAGGGACCAACTAATTGTTCCAGGTAATTATGACTTTGAATGACTCACTCACTGTCACACCGACCTTAGTACAAATAGGCCAGAATGGACAAATACTGATTTTTTTGAGAAACACTGATTAAAGAAGAACTGTAAAGTAATTCAGGAAAATAAGTGCCAATGTGACCACCATGAGGTCAAAATTTTATTTGGAAGTCACTTGTCTAATAAAACTATGTGCTTTATGAGTTTTTCAGTATGTTTACTTCTTAGAAAATATCACCCTATGACAGTAGTAATAGCGAATATTTATGGAGAGCATTTTTATGTCATTCCTTGTGCTAAGCAATGATAAACAGTATAAAACTTAATTCCCACATTAGTTTTATGAGGGAGATTTGATGGGCTTAATTCACAGATGTTGAAGATAACTTCCATTTCCATGGATAAGGCAAACTAAGTGTTATAAAATGCCTTCTGCAAAACATCAAGATGCTGGAAATTTTCCAATAAATGTACTTTTAAGTGCTTTCTTCTCTTGAAAGGAAGGGTGAGTTAACCTTTATAGGCCACCACCCCACCAAAAAAAAAATTGGATAAAACTGAAGCCATAGAAGTAATACAACTATGAGTATTGACCATTGAATTGCCCTAGCATTAAAAACTAATACTAGAAAGCCATATTCTTGGCAAATTAGGCCAAAATTCTCTTTGTTGGAAGGGAAAGCTGAGTTTCAGGCTCAAGCCAAAGTGGGAAGCTGGACAGAGATTCTATGTAAACCTGCTTAAAGTTGCTCAATAAATATTAGCTATTAAATCTTCCATGAAATGATGGGTGGGGGTATTCTGTCTTTGTGCAGAAGGTACCAATAAAAAATAGGTCAATTTCTCTTCCCACTGAGTATAAAAGTAATGGTAAAAATAATTACGTTCATGTAATCTGAAAAATTATATCTATAAGCCTATTCTTATGGGGACATATTTTTGAGGGTATATTATTGATAAGGGTCAAGGAATCCCCAAGACAAGAGATTAAGTTTAAGTGGCTCTAGGTTGATACACCCTAACACAAAGTGGCTCTGGGTTGGTCAGAAGTAAATCCAAATCCTTTATAAAGAAAAATACTCTTAGTATTCTCACAGATTAAATTTAGTGACATTTTAGCATATAATGAAAATAACCCATGAGCACAAGATAGTAAGTCTTTTTTAAAAATATTTTATTCATTTATTTGACAGAGAGAGAGATCTCAAGTAGGCAGCGAGAGAGGAGGAAGCAGGCTCCCTGCTGAGCAGAAGGCCCGATTCGGGCCTTGATCCCAGGACTCTGAGACCATTACCTGAGCCGAAGGCAGAGGTTTTAACCCACTGAGTCACCCTGGTGCCCAATAGTAAGTCTTCATGAGGTGAAGTCATCACATAGAAAACAGAGCTAATTTAAACTACCTCCTCAATAATTTCAAATAGTAGAATTACCATATTATTAACATTACATAAGTAGATATAATATTTAAGATATAAATGATATTGAAAATTAGGGGCGCCTGGGTGGCTCAGTTGGTTAAACGACTACCTTCGGCTCAGGTCATGATCCCGGAGACCGGGTATCGAGTCCCACATCGGGCTCCCTGCTTGGCAGGAAGCCTGCTTCTCCCTCTCTCACTCCCCCTGCTTGTGTTCCCTCTCGGGCTCTGTTTCTCTCTGTCAAATAAATAAAATCTTTAAAAAAAAAAAAGAAAGAAAGAAAGTTAAACAAATTAAACAAAGTTGAGGAAGAAGATTTGAAAAGAACAAAATAAAACTATTAGAATTAAAATTAACATTCTAAAACTTTAAAAGGGTATATATATTAAACTGTTGAAGAAAAAAAAATAAGAGGGAATTGAAAGATAATATACAGAATGTAGTACCAAAAACTAAGGAGGTAGAAAATATGAATAGAAAGACAGAATATATTGGGAGTAGATGATGAACATCTAACTTATGTCTAAAAGGAGATTCTGAAGAAAAGAATTTAAAAAGTGGATATGAAGGAATATGTGAAGGATGTTGAAGAAAAATTTCTGGAGCCAGTGACTAAATGCAGTTAACCAGAAGGCACAATGTATGACAGGCAGAATAAATAAATAGAAATTGACTCTTAGAGGCACCTGAGTGGCTTAGTTGGTTAAGCGACTGCCTTCGGCTCAGGTCATGATCCTGGAGACCAGGGATCAAGTCCCACATCGGGCTCTCTGCTTGGCAGGAAGTCTGCTTATCCCTCTTTCACCCCCCTTGCTTGTGTACCCTCTCTGGCTGTGTTTCTCTCTGTCAAACAAATAAAAAATAAAATCTTAAAAAAAAAAGAAATCGACTCTTAGACTTACTGCAGTGAAACTACAGAATTCCAAAGACAAAGATAAATTTATAGATTAGCAACCAGAGAGTGAGACAGTTTTCCTATGAAGGAATGAAACCTAGACTGATACTAGATGTTTTTTATTGAGGTATAATTGGCATATAACATTATATAAGGTTCAGGTGTACAACATAATGATTTGCTATTGTATACACTGTGTGCAGCATAAGTCCAGATACCATCGTTACTATACAAAGTAACATTATTTTTCTTGTGATGCAAACATTTAAGATTTATTCTCTTAGAAAGTTTCAAGTATGCACTACACTATTATTGATTATAATTAACATGTATATTACATCCCCATGACTTATTTATTTTAAAGCTGAGAGTTTGTACTTCTTGATTCCCTTTACCCATTTTCCTCACCCCCCAACTCCCCTCCTCTCTGGCAACCACAATTATGTTCTATGTATTTATTCTCTTTTGTTCTATTTCATTTTTTGTTTTCTTTTTCTTTTAGATTTTACATCTAAGTGAAATCATATGGCATTTGTCTTTGTCGTTCTGACTGACTTCACTTAGTGTAATATACTCTAGCTCCATCCATGCCATTGCACATGTCAAGATTTCATTCTTTATGGCTGAGTAGTATTCCATTATATATAGTATATACATACACACATATCACATTTTATATCTCATTGTGATTTTGACTGCATTTCACTTTTGTTTAGTGATTTTGAACATATTTTCATGTGACTGTTGACCACCTATATATTTTCTTTAGAAAAATATCTGTATAGATTCTCTGCCCCTGATTTACTCACATTATCTTTCTTATTTTTGCTTCTTTTCCTCTTTCTTTCTTTCCATTTTGCATGAATTCTTTATGTCTTTTGGGTAATAATTCCTTATCACATACGTGATTTGCAAATATTTTCCTGCATTCAGTAGATTGTCTTTTCATTATATTGTTGATTTGCTTTGCTGTTCAGAAGGTTTTTAATTTGATGTAGCCCCACTTGTTCATTTTAGCTTTTGGTGCCTTTGCTTTTGAAGTCAAATCCAAAAAATCATCACCAAGATGTCAAGGAGCTTACCATTTGTTTTCTTCTAGGAGTTTTATGGTTTCGTGTCTTACAATCAAAATCTAAATTTTAAGTTAATTTTTCCTGTGATATAACATAGAGTCCACTTTCTTCTTTTTCTTTTCTTTTCTTTTTTTTTGCATGTTTCTGCCCAGTTCTCACAACAGCATTTGTTGAAGAGTATCTTTCCCCATTGCTTATTCTTGCCTCCTTTGTTGTAAGTTAATTGACCATATATGTGTAAGTTTGTTTCTGTGCTCTCTATTCTGTTCCATTGATCTATATATGTGTCCATTTTTATGCCCAAACCAAACTATTTTGATTATTACAGTTTTATAATGTAGCGTGAAATGGGAGAATGTGATGCTTCCAGCTTTGTTCTTTTTCTTAGTAGGGCTTTGACTATTTGGGGTCTTTTGTGGTTCCGTGCAAATTTTAAAATTCTTTGTTCTAGTTCTGTGAAAAATGACATTGGAATTTAGGTAGGGATTGCATTGAATATAGATTGCTTTGGGTAATATGGACATTTTAACAATATTATTTCTTCCCATCCACGAGTATTTTTCATTTATTTATATCTTTCTCAGTTTCTTTCATCAATGTCTGCTTTCAGAATATAGCTCTTTTACCTCCATGATTCAATTTATTTCTTAGTATTTTGCCTTTATTTGATGCAATTATAAATGGGATTTTTTATTATTTTTTGATAGCTTGTTATTAGTGTATAGAAATGCAGCATATTTGTAGGTATGATTTTGTATCCTGAAACTTTACTGAATTCATTTTTTAGTTCTAACAGTTTTTTGATGATGTTTCTAGGGTTATATATATATATATGGGAGAGAGAGATTATCATGTAATCTGCAAATACTATTTTTTTTAGTTCTTCCTTTCTAACTTGGATGATTTTTATTTCCTATCCTTGTCTGATTTCTTGGATCTTGCTAAAATTTCCAATACTATGTTGAGTAAAAGTGGCAAAAGTAGAGATCCTGGTCTAATTCCTTATCTTAAAGGAAAAACTTTCAGCTTTTTAATGTTGAGTGTGATGTTAGTTTTGGGCTTACGATGTATGGCCTTTATTATGTTGAGGTATATTCCCTCTATACCCACTTTGTTGAGAGTTTCTATTGGGAATAAAAGCTGAATTTTTCCGAACATTTTTTCATTTATTAAGGTAATTATATAATTTTACCCTTTATTTGTTAATGTGGTATTAACTACAGAATTTATTTATCATTTAATATTATATTAATTATATAATATAATTATATTATAATTATATTATATAATAATTAAATTATATAATATCAATATTTATCAATGTGGTATTGATCAATTTGTGAATTATGATCTGCACTTACCCTAGAATAAATCCCAATTGATCATGGTGTATGATCCTTTTAATATATTGTTGAATTCAGTTTCCTAATTTTTAAAAAAAATTTATTTATTTATTTGACAGAGAAAAACACAGCTAGAGAGGGAACACAAGCAGGGAGAGTAAGGGAGGGGGAAGCAGGCTTCCTGCTGAGCAGGGAGCCCCATGTGGGGCCGGATCCTGGGACTCCGAGATCATGACCCGAGCCGAAGACAGATGCTTAAGCAACTGAGCCACCCAGGTGCCCACAGTTACCTAATATTTTGTTGAAGATTTTTGCATTTATGTTCATCAGGGATATTGTCCTATGTTTGTGTGTGCGGGTGTGTGTCTATGTGGTACTTGTATCGGGTTTAGTATTGGGATAAAGCTAGCTTTGTAAAATGTATTTGGACGCATTCCTTCCTCTGCAATGGTTTGAAGAACTTGGAGAAGCTTAAGTATTAAATCTTTGAGTGTTTGATTTGTCAGTGAAGCTGTCTGGTCCAGGACTTCTGTGTCAGGAGGTTTTTGATTACCAACTCAATTTTCTTACTAATAATCAGTCTCTTCAGATTTTCTATTTCTTTATGGTTTCAGTATCGGATGATTTTGTGTTTCTAGGAATTTATGCATTCTTCCAGGTTGTCCAGTTGCTTGACATATAATTGTTCATAGTTGTTTTTTTTTTTATGAAACTTTGTATTTTTGTGGTGTCCGTTGTAACTTCTCCACTTTCATTTCTGATTTTACTCATTTGAGTCCTCTCTTTTTTCTTGGTGAGTCTAGCTAATTGATTGTCAGTTTTTTTGTTTGTTTGCTTGCTTGTTTGTTTGTTTGAAGTTTGCCAGCATATAGTATATCATAGGTTTTTGTTGATTGTCAATTTTGTTCATTTTTTTAAAGAATCAGATCTTAGGTTCAGTGATTTTTTTCTTTTGTCTTTTTACTCTATTTCATTTGTTTTCAACCTAATCTTTTTTCCCCTCATCCAGTCTTTATTATTTCCTTCTTTATGCTAACTTTGTTTATTTTATTTTTTTTAAAAAAGATTTTATTTATTTGACAGAGAGAAACACAGCTAGAGAGGGATCACAAGCAGGGGGAGTGAGAGAGAGAGAAGCAGGCCTCCCGCCGAGCAGGAAGCCCGATGTGGGACTCGATCCCGGGTCTCCGGGATCATGACCTGAGCCGAAGGCAGTCGCTTAACCAACTGAGCCACCCAGGCGCCCCTCTTTATGCTAACTTTGGGCTTTGATCTTCTTTTTCTAGTTCTTTGAGATGTGAAATTGAATTGTTTATTGAGGTATTTCTTGTTTTATGAGATATACCTGTATCACTATGAACTTCCCTCTGGGAATTGCTTTTGCTGCATCACATAGATTGTGTATGTTGTTTTTCTATTTTACTTGTCTCAAGGTATTATTTAATTTCTTCATTAACCCATTGGTTGTTTAGCAGTGTATTGTTTATAGTTTCTACACATAGTTGTGATTTTTTTTCCAGTTTTCGTCTTTTTTTTTATTATTATTTGACAGACAGAAACACAGCTAGAGAGGGAACACAAGCAGAGGGACTGAGAGAGGCAGAAGCAGGCTTCCCGCCGAGCAGGGAGCCCGATGTGGGACTCGATCCCGGGTCTCCAGGATCATGACCTGAGCCAAAGGCAGTTGCTTAACCAACTGAGCCACCCAGGCGCCCCCAGTTTTTGTCTTTTAATTGATGTCTAGTTTCACACTATTGTCATGGCAAAGATGATTGATATGATTTCAGTCTTCTTCAATTTATCAATACTTGTTTTGTGTCCTAGTGATTTTTCCTAGAGAATGTCCCATGTAGACTTGAGAAGAATGTGTATTTTGCTGCTTTTAGATGGAGTGCTCCATACATAGCTATTAAATCCATCTGATCTAATGTGTGGTTTAAGGCTGATGTTTCCATATTGATTTTCTGTCTGGATGATCTATCCATTGTTGTAAGTTACTAAAATTTCCTAATATTATTGCATTGTTGTCAATTTCTTTCTTTTAGGTGTGTTAATTTTTTGATATAATTAGATGCTCTTATATTGGGTACATAAATAGGTACAAATGTCATAGCCTCTTGTTAGATTGGCCCCTTTATCATTATATAATGCCCTCTTTGTCTCTTTTTTACAGACTTTGTTTTAAAGTCTATTTTGTCTAAGTGTAGCTACATCAGCTTTCTTTTGGTTTTCATTTACATGGAACATCTTTCTCTATCCCTTTACTTTCCACCTGTCTACGTCCTTAGATCTAAAATGAGTCTCATAGATTTGGATGGGTCTTATTTTATTTTGTTTTGTTTCTCCCCATTCAGGTACTCAGTATATATATATATATATATATATATATATATATATATATATATATATATATATATCTGTGTGTACTTGAAGTTAATAGCAGCTTAAGTTTGAACACATGTCACATTTTACATCTTTGTGTTTTGTGTATCCCTTAACTAATTCTTAGAGTTATTTTTATTTCTTTTGTCTTTCAACCATTATCCTAGTTCTTTTTCTTAAGATTTTATTTATTTATTTGACAGAGAGAGAGAGATCACAAGTAGGCAGAGTGGCAGGCAGAAAGAGAGGAGGAAGCAGGCTCCCGGCTGAGCAGAGAGCCCAATGCAGGCCTCGATCCCAGGACCCTGAGATCATGACCTGAGCTGAAGGCAGAGGCTTTAACCCAATGAACCACCCAGGCACCCCATTATACTAGTTCTTTAAGTGGTTAATCTACTACCTGTACTACATCTTTGCCTTTACCAGTAAAGTAAACATATAAACATATAAATGTTTCCTTGTTACTAATTAGTACCTGTTCTTTTCAATTTAAATAAATCCTTTTAACATTTCTTATAAGGCCAGCTTAGTGGTGATGAATTCCTTTGGATTTTGCTTGTTTGAAAAACTCTTTCTCCTTCAATTCTGAATCATAACCTTGCCAGATAAAGTATTCTTGGCTGGCAGATTTTTTTCTTTCAGAACTTTGAACGAATTGTGCCACCACCTCCTGGGCTGCAGGCTCTCCTGGAAAAAAAATCTGCTTATGGTCTTATGGGGGTTACCTTGTGCATAACAAGTTGTTTTTCACTTGTTACTTTTGAGATATTTTCTCATGTTTAACTTTTGACATCTTAATTTGGTGTTTTGATGTGGATCTCTTTGAGTTCCATAATTTTTTAACTAATATTTTAACTAAAACTTTAAACTAATTTTTAACTCTCAGGGCTTTCTGGATATGGATATCTGTTTCATTTCCCAGGTTAAAGAAGTTTTCTGCCATTAATTCTTCAAATAGGTTTTCTGTCCCTTTATTTCTTTTCTTTCTGTGAGTCCTATAATGAGGATGTTATTTCACTTAATGTTTTGTAGTTCCCTTAAGCTGTCTTCAGTTTTTTTTTAAGATTTTATTTATTTATTTATTTGACAGAGAGAGATCACAAGTCAGCAGAGAGGCAGGCAGAGAGAGAGGGGGAAGCAGGCTCCCTGCTGAGCGGAGAGCCCCATGTGGGCCTCTATCCCAGGACCCTGAGATCATGACCTGAGCCAAACTTTAACCCACTGAGCCACCCAGGCGCCCTATCTTCAGTTTTTAATATATTTTTTAAAAATGCTCCTGCTCCATTTGGGTGAGTTTCTTTGCCTGTACTCTCTTTCAGTGATCCTTCCCTCTGTTTCATATAGTTTGTTGTTAAATCCCTCAAGTGTATTTTCACTTCAGTCATTGTAGTTTTCAGTTTTGTGACTTGTAGTTGGTACTTTCTTCTGTTTTCTACTTTTATGTTGAAGTTATCACGATGTTCATCTGTTCTCCCAAATTTGATGAGCATCTTTATGACCATTACTTTGAATTCTTTATTAGGTAAATTAGTTATCTTTGTTTATTAAGGACGTGTTTTTTTTTTTTGAGGTTTTCTTATTCTTTCACTTGGAACATATTCCTCTGTTCCCTCATTTTCCTTGACTCTCTGTTTATTTCTATTACCAGGCAAAACAGATACTTCTTCTAGTCTTGAAAGAGTGGCCTTGTATAGGAGATGAACCTCCTCCATCAACTTCTCCCTAGCTCTTGGTTGTCTCTTAAACCTTTGTGATTGTCTAAGTTGTCTAGTTTACTCTTGATAGGTTCTAGTGGTTAAGATTGTGCCAAAACCTGTGTTCCAAAGGGAGGGATCTCAGTCAGCACCCAGTTTCAGGCTTATTGGAATCCAGAGCCTCGGGACGCATGGGTGGCTCAGTTGGTTAAGCGTCTGCCTTCTGCTCAGGTCATAATCCCGGGGTCCTAGGATTAAGCCCCACATTGGCTCCTTGCTTAGTGGGGAGCCTGCTTCTTCCTCTGCCTGCCACTCGCCTTGCTTATGCATGCTCTCTCTGCCTCTTATTTTCAAAAAAAAATAAATAAAATCTAAAAAAAGAAAAGAATCCAGATCCTCAGGCAGAAACTTAAAGTATACAAATACAGGGAATCCTGGGTGACTCAGTCACTCTGCCTTCGGGTCAGGTCATGATCTTGGGGTCCTGGGATCAAGCCCTGCATCAGACTCCCTGCTGAGGAGGGAGTCTGCTTCTCCCTCTCCCTCTGCTCCTCCCCCTTTCTCTCTCTCTCTCTCTCTAATAAACAAAATCTTAAAAAAATGTACAAGTAAATACATATAATCCTCTGGCACCATAGTCACAAACCCTGCTAGCCTCCAGACCAGGCAATCTGGAGGTCTCCTTGGGCAACCGTTGAAAAATCAGGGCTCTAGCCATGTGTCTAAGCTTCTTTCTGGGGGGTACTGGTGAGCTGTAGTGAGGCTGTAGGACTGTGCAGAGGTGGTTTCCTCCAGCCGGTGTTCCTACACAGCTCCTCCATCACATCTAGATTTTTGGCATAGCTGAAGCCTGACCTTTAGGCTGAAGCTCCAAGGCAAGTAAGTGGGCCTTTTTCTCAGAAAGATTAGGGATATATTTCTGTCTTCCATCTGTGTAGTGCCCTGAGGGTGGTAGCCTGCCAAGAACTATCTCTGATTAGTACGATCTTGTAGGACCCAGGAACACAGGCTCCACTGGTCATCAGAGCCAGGTGATCAGGGGTGTTCCCATATGGATTGCACATACCTGCTGACTTTAGTGGAGCAGTGGGAGTGGGAACCGTGGGGTCCCACCCAGTAGTTTAAGCAAAGCATAGGGAGAGGATGATGCTGGGATGCATCTGCCAGCTTTGGCGGGACAGTGAGAAAGTGCAGGGTCTGTATATACCTACCACATTAGTAAGTAGAAAGAGAACAGGAAAAAAAAAAAAAGAAAGGCTGCTTATATCCCTGAAGAGTCCCACTGACCCCCCGGTAGATGATTAGCAAGATTAGCTGGACCCTGGTGTGAGCGAGGCATCATGCAAACCCTTTAATAAAGAGCACTATTTCAGTTCTCTACAGTCCTTTGGTTCTCCTGGATATAAGCCCCGTTATTATTAAAAGCTAGATGTTTTGGAGGCTAATCTCTGGTTTAGGTCCCTGGGGTTAGAGTGCCTGATGTGGGACTAGAACCTCTCACGCCTGAGGGAGAAACTCCAGAATTGTGAGATCCATTCCAATTGTGAGTTGCTGTACCTCGAGTGGTGTTTTTGGTAAGACCATATTTCTGTTTCTTCTGCCTGTCTCGATGTGACCCTTTTAATGTTTATTATAAAGTAGCTGTTCAACTAGTTTTCAAGCCTTTTATAGATGGAGTTATTTTACCTGGAGCTGTAGATTATGTGTGTCCGTGGGAGGTGTTGTACATAAAGTAAGTTGTATATAAAATAATTTTTAAGCTTTAAGCTCTCTTTTCTCTATTTACTCCTTTTGATATTTTATGCAGGGTCATGGCTTTAAATACCCTTTATATGTTAATGATTTTCAAAATATTGTCTCTAGTACAAACCTCTGCCCTAAACTCTAGACCTATATATCCATCTTGTTATTGCAGATCTCTACGTAGATATTAATAGACAACTCAAACTTGACGTACTTAGATTTCAGTTCCTATCAAACCTACCCAATGCAGATTTTACCATGTTTATTCTTGGCAACTCATTCTTTACTTTTCTCAGGCCAGAAACTTTAGAGTAATCTTTGGTACTCTTTCTTTACCAGCCTCTTTCCTAACAGATTTGAAAGGTAGTCTCAGCAGATCTACATGTGATCTGGCAGGAAATAAGAAGTACTCAACCACCCATATTTTTCTTTGTGAACCAGGTTGTTATTTTAAATTTCACTTAACATGCAGTCCACTTTTACATCTCTTTATACTGGTGGGTACTTAAGGAAAAAAAATCAAGTACATTGGCCTCTCCTTATGAATATGTTGTCACCCTGAAGAGATACCAAAAATACTCTCTCAATGATTACAGAGGCTAAATGTAAAAAAAAAAAAAACCCAACAACAACAACAACAACAAAACTGTCTCTCTATCTGTTTACTGCTGAGGTGTAGGTATATTTTTTGGCAAAAAATATTAAGGTAATGAGAATAGGTATATATATATATATATATATAAAATAAATGATCAGATTAATTTTAGGAATAAGAGTCTGGATATATCCAATTTAATGAGAAGTATCTAAACAAAACTAACCATATTTAAAAATTTAATCATAAGCTACTGAATTTTCTCTAAAATGATTTTAGCAAACTGGTATTCAGCCAGGTTATAATATCTAACTTGCCTCTTGTTATATAAAATACTTAAAATAATTTTTACTTCTCTTCTTCCTAAGTTGTCCATAAAATGCAGTACCTAATATTTTTTTCTTGCAAGTTTTTATTTCAATTCAAGTTGGTTAACATACAGTGCAATATTAGTTTCAGGTGTACAATATAGTGATTTGGCATTTCCATACATCACCCAGTGTTCTTCACAAGTGCCCTCCTCAATGCCCATCACCCACTTAACACCTTAAAAAGTAGTCTCTATTAGCTGGATTTATTTGTTTAACTGCCATTCAGTCCTTCACTTGCTAATTATAGTTGCCTTGTTCAGTTCCTGGAGGGGCAACTGTGAGGTTAAATTGAGGAAAAAGAGGAAATGGTCAGTGGTAAAGTTGAGAGAGTAAATGTATTCTTCAGGATATAAAAATGGCAACTATGTGACAGGATGGAGGTGATAGGTAATGCTCATTTTGCAAATTATAAATGTATCAGATTAATACTTTGTACACCTTAAATTTACACAATGTTATATGCCAATTATATCTCAATAAAGCTGAAGATGAAAGAGAATTAGCATGTCTTTTAAAGGGAAAAAAAGATATTTGGTGAGGGAAATATAAGAAAGGCCAGTAACATGAGTAATAAGACAGTGAAGATTTAAACATGGTTGTAATTTGACAAAAAATGTAATAGCAATACATACTTAACATGTAAAAGCAAGGTCTTACAGGAGAGGATATATGAACAAAAATGGAATGATGGACTTTGGGAGTGGAAGAGTGAATTGTGTTAATACAAAGTTTTGAGGTGAAGAGTAGTAAGGCTGAGAAGGTTTACTCATGAAAGACTCCATACCTCAGAGGGAACTACATCTTTCACAGGTTGTATAGTGTTGGTGATATGAAGAAGTAGGGAAGGGAGAATAGAGAACTGGTACCTCTGAAGAATTAAGAGTGGAAAGTATTTGCAGTAGGAATTCTGTTGTAAAGATGAATTTAAAATAAACAGAAGTGTTAGCAAATGATATCATAGACAAACTATTAGTCAGCAAAATGGTTTGCAGTGTAAACAGTTGTGCAGCTTTCTTCCACAGTTTTCTGTAAAATATTAATTTTATTCACAACTGCCCACATACAGACACATGAACAATCAAAAGGAAAGGTACTTTTATTTCTGTTGTCTTCAGAAAGTGTTTCCAGGATGGATCTAATTGGATCATGAAACAATGCAGAGACTGATGTTTGGGATCTTATTTTCCAATTATATTCACATGTGAAAGTCATTCATTCAGTCCTCATTTTCCCTCCACTAGTATGTCACTGTTCTCTGGTGCCTCTAATTTGAATTTCATGCTTTTCTTAAATTTATTTTTCTACCTTATCCAATTGAGCTTGCATTCTTATTTCAATATAATAGCTATTGGCCATTCCTCCCAATTATTGTAATTAGGATCAACTGCTTAATTTGTTGAGTCCAGTACAGAAAGAAAATGCAAGCTTCTTGTTCTAAAATTAAGAATTTCAAGATACTGACGGCAGGTCATCAAAGCAAGCATGAGACCTTCTAAGTGTGGAGACCTTCTAAGCATGATTGCGCAGGTCAGCATGACCATAATGCCAGACCTGGTTGTCATTTTATATGTTTGGTTAATTTTAGACCTAAATGGTTTTCAAAATGTTTCTGAAGTTAGAGAATTAGATGCATTTCTACAGAAGAACATTGTTTAAAGACATTTCTCTGCCTGTTGGTGGGTATAGAGGGCACGTATTGAATGGAGCACTGGGTGTGTGGCATAAATAATGAATCTTGGAACAGTGAAAAAATAAAATAAAATAAATTAAAAAATAAATATGCAAACTAATGCATTTGAAAAAAAACATTTCTCTGGTGATCATTAACCAATGATAAATAATACTTTGGAAGGTAGAATTTAAACAAATTAATTCTTAGTGTGTTAATAATGGATATAGTTTCTAGAATTATATTTTTTCATGTTTTGATTTTGGTGCTATTTTCCCTTAGAAAGGAGAAAGGATACCGAATATCTTGATTCTTGACTCTTCTAGGTTGAATGCTCTGTGATAAAACTATTATGTTTTTTAAAAAAATTGCACTGTAAGCACACTCTTATGCCAAACATCTGTGTTTAAGGTGACTTGGTTTTTGAGCTGAGTTGTAGGCTATGCTCATAATTCTTCTCATGATAATTTTAATTGTTTAACTGGCAAGAGTGATTACACTTCGAGGGGGGCCTCACCTGTATAATATTTACACATAGATAATAAACCCTATAGCCCAACCCTAATTAATGTAAGAAAATAGACAAGACAGTATATTCTTTTTTATTGCTTTGGTTGGAGAATAACTATTCTCTTTCTCTATTTCTGTGTCTTCATTTATTATCTGAGAAAGGTATCTTCTTTTACCTTCCATCAATTAACATGAGTTACCTTGATTCTTGATTTTATTAATATTTTAGCATGCATCATGTATTTTGAATTTAATTAGCTTCTATTTTATAAACACAGGAACTGCAATATTATGTAACCTTCACAAGAACAAAGGTTGATGGAATTATGTTTAATTCTTATTTTAATCACTATGAATCATGGAGATGTACTTATTTATTGGTTTTGTAAGTAGTAATTCTGTCATTATTTTTAAATATAATTTATCCTACTTCAATAAATAGTGTTTTCTTAGCTATTTGCATTGACATTTCTGAAATGTTTTATAAGATAGTACTTAAAAATATTTTGTTTCTATGTATCCAGCTATGATATATTAGCTTTTTTGGATAAAGACACAAAGGGACACATCAACACACACATACATATGTATGTTTGCAAATATATTTATATATGTATGTATATTTATTTTTCTGTATATGAATACATACTGTGTCTATATATATATATATACACACACACACACACACACACATAGATAGAGACACAAATATATGCATTCTATTTTACTACCTAATTAATAATTAAGTATTATATACTCTAGGTATTTTTTTTTGCTTTGGGAGAACATTAACATATTTATGAATGAGTTTGAACATATACATTTAAGGATATCTCACCTTTGAATTTCTTATAATTTGGTGGTTGAACTCCTTCCTTTAAAGTTGGAGTATCAGAAGAAGGAGTTAATGTATAAATTAAAAATATCTGGGGAACCTGGGTGACTCAGTCGCTTGAACATCTGAGTCTTGATTTCTGCTGAGGTCTGATCTCAGGGTTGTGAGATTGAGCCCCATGTCAGGCTCCATGCTTAACGAGGAGTCTGCTTTTCTCTCCCTTTCCCTCTGCCCTTCTGCAGACTTGTTTGCTCTATCTCATTCTCTCGCAAATAAATATAAATAAATAAATATTTTAAAAAATACATGTGGGGGTGTCTGGGTGGCTCAGTCGGTTAGTGGGTGGCTCAGTTGGTCAAGCATCTGCATTCAGCTCAGGTCATGATCCCAGAGTCCTGGGATCGAGTCCCTCGTCAGACTCCCTGCTCAGCAGGAAGCCTGCTTCTCCCTCTCCCTCTACCTGTCACTCCTTGTGCATCTGCACACTTTCTCTCTCTGTCAAAGAAATAATTAAAATCTTTTTAAAAAATCTGATGTAGGGGTGCCTGGGTGGCTCAGTTGGTTAAGCAACTGCCTTCGGCTCAGGTCATGATCCCGGAGAGAGCCTCACATCTGGCTGCCTGCTCGGCAGGAGGCCTGCTTCTCCTTCTCTCACTCCCCCTGCTTGTGTTCCCTCTCTGGCTGTGTTTCTCTCTGTCAGATAAATAAATAAAATCTTTTAAAAAAATCTGATGTTAAGGCCTAAAAATTAGTCAATTACAAAAATTAGATCAGCAGTATAGATGGGTGAATTAGCATTTTAGGAATGAATTTTTGAGTAGAAGTTTTTCTTTTAATTTTTATTGTCTATGTACATTGTCATAAAAACTCAGAGATTTTTTCTGTTTTTTTTTAATGTTTAGCCAGCATAAAGTATATCATTAGTATTTGATGTAGTGTTCAATAATTCATTAGTTGCATATAACACCAAGTGCTCATCACACATAACCTCCTTAATACCCATCACCTGGTTGCCCCATCTCCCTACCCCCTCCCTTCTGTAACCCTCACTTTGTTTCCCAGTGTGTCTCATGGTTTGTCTCCCTTTCTGATTTCTTTTAATGAAACCTGTATATAGCTTTCACTTATGATCCATTATAATTTACAATTAATATTTAATTCTTATAACATAAAATACTGTTCTCAAGGTCCATCTAGCTCATCCATCTTCTTTTTACCACTTTAGCCTCTTTTAAAGCTATTTTCTTTTCAAGTCACTTCATAGACTTTCTGGGTTGAATGATCAAAACTGTTCTTTAATATTCAGGCGAGTCTGCCCTGAAATTACTTGTCCATTTTTTTTTAAAGAAGGAAATGGGAGAGGGACATTAAGAACATTTTTTCGCAATGTATTCTAGTTTCTCAGGGCAATTCATGTATGGATTGAGGACCAAAAATATTTTCAATTTCATCAAGCTGTTTTTAAAGTCATAGGAATATAAATATTAGAAAGCTTCCTTCAAGGATCCAATAAAGTTATTGCTTCTACCTTACCAACTTTCCTATCTGCATTGAGAAAGGGCTAATTTAATAGTACTCTGCCCTTTGTTCTTTTTTGTTGTGAGCCCAATTGATTGTTTTTAACTGTTATTAGGTGATTCTTATTGCATCTTTTCTTTCAAATTTCTTTCTTGATAATTCATTTCAAATTTGTCAAGTCATCAAAATCACACATATGGAAGAGTGTAGAAACTTTAATCTATGTATAGTCTCTCCGAGTTACCTTTGATTTGTTATTCAGTAGAATTTGGCTGGGACTGGGAACAGTATTTTGAAAATTTACTGTACAATCTGATGATTATTTAAGTTTGAGAACTGTAGACTTGACCCTTACTTGAGCATGAATTGTTTAAAGCAGTCCCCTTTGCTAAGGTGCCCTATGTCTCAGATTCATTCCTAATGTGGACCATTAACTTTTTCATATCCATCCACTACTCATTAGAGCTGAGCGATCTTATTTCAGAGATGAAGCTCATTTTCAACTCCTGAGTAATTAAACCAAGAAGAGGAAAAAAAGAGGGCACCTGGATGGCTCAGTCAGTTAAATGTCTCCCCTCCTCAGGTCATGATTCCGGGGTCCTGGGATGGAGCCCTGCCTGGGGCTTCCTGCTCAGTGGGGAGTCTGCTCCTCCTTTTCCCTCTGCCCCTTCCCCTACTTGTGTGGGCACTCTCCCCCCCAATTGAATAGAATCTTAAAAAAAATAAGAAAATAAAAGCGGGGGCAGGGCAGTAGTTCTCCTTCAAGTCTACATTTCCCTGCTGGAATAGAATGACTATTTTCTAGGATGCCACAGCAAACTGGTGATGGCATGGAAAATGCACTGCTACATTCCCCTATATGCTACACCTCTCTTCATCCTAGACTAAAGTCTAGATGGGACAGACATTCCCCGTGGGACCAGTTTGGAAGACACTACGCAGTCCTGCCTTCCTATGATAGATATTGTCTGCAACTTAAACTTTATCTGTATCTGACTTACTACAAGTACAGAAACGCTACAAGTGAGTACCCAGCACCTGATGCCTGGTTGTTCCTCTCTCACTTAAAACAGCTCCAGAACAATGGATTTCATGTCCAGATGATGGTAAGGTGCCACTGGGGAGAGGAGTTAGAGGCAAGAGGAGGTTGGAAAACAGTTTATGTCTCTTTCAGCCAGCTTAATATCTCACAAGAGCATTCAGTGACAGATGACCCCGGTCTCTAATGAAGAATCAAATGCAATGTACCTCTTTGCCAATGTTTATCTGTTCCCCATGCTTACTTACATCCACACACATGAGTCTTCTTTCTGTACTCCTAGTGTAGTGCTTGGGAATTGTACAGCCTATTTGGCAAGCAAAAGGAAAAGCAGCTGTTTACTGCGTCTTATTCCTGCTGTTCAAGGTGCACATCCCAGCCAAATGAATCCTATCAGAGCCAAGACTCTGGCAGTAATGCCTTGCTACAAATCTGAAGTCTTGTCTCTCTTAGCTACATGGAAAACAAAAGATCTGAAAGCCTCATAATAACCTGAGGACAAAATAGTGCTCGCTGCAGCTACTCAGCTAGGTCTGAGGAATGTTTCAGTGTGATGTGGACACGTGGGGTGACAGGAGGCCCGAAACGCACTCTGTCTTGCACTTCACCTTTCTCAGAACCACAGTGATTATCTGGAGTGTTTGTGATAAGTAAATATTGTTAATCTTCATGCATATGGAGAGGGTGAAAAAGGTTCATCCCAGACGTCCCAGGAGAGAAGTTTTCCATTTTCTTATATACTACTTCTAGTCAGCAGTCTGAGTATAATTGAACTCTACCGATGATTGACCATACAGGTCAACAGAGTCTAGAGCATTTGATTTCAAGAGAACCTGAACATTAACCTCAAACCATTATGGGCCTCCATCACAATAAAAGGAATCCTGCATAGATGTCTAATGTACATCAGGAAACAACCATTTTAGGTTACTGGGGCCACATTTGAGACTACCTGACTGAAGACTGAAATCTGTTTTATAGGCAACCCTCGTGGCCATCCTTAGTTGCTTTGTAAAAGATGATGTGACAGATGACAGATGTGCTTCTCACATATCATCTCAAGTTCAGGAAGCCGAAGCCCTGTGTCTACTCAATACCCTGAGGGGCTGAATTCCACAGTAGAGAAATTGACTAGTACCAAGAGGTCTTCCACTCTGAGACGTCTGCCACATTGCTGTGTTGGTGGGAGATCACTGCCCTTATGTAAGGGGCGCCAAGTGGCATGTCATTCAATGGCAAGTTGGCACAACTGCCGGTCTATCTACTGTTGGTCTCACTGGGTTCTCCCTCACTAGAGGCCTTCTTTACTTGCATGATGACCTGCACACCTCAGCTTGGAAGCACCAGCTACAGTTTGTTCAATGGTGGCACCTTGCCTTTTTTCTACCTATGCTTGAATTATGGAAAAGCCACTGCATCTTTGGATTCCTGGGATAACAGAAGCACTTGCCAGAAATCAACTGAGTTTCTCAGTAGCCACATTCTGACTTGTGTTTCTGACCTCTACTTACTGCTTCATTCTACAATTTGATCTTACCCCAAGATTTGGATTTTTACTCTTACCTAGACTCTGTGTGTTACTTATATATGTGGTCTCAGTCCTGACCCAATTTATCCCTAGGCTCTAATTCTGTCTCACTCTTCTGTATCTGGCACAATATTCTATGGGATTTTAATTATTTGTAATATCAATCAATTATTAATTGCCTAAAGTTTAGATGTTCATATTATGAGCACATGTGTGATCAGAGAGCACCTTGCCATGACACCAGAGAAGCTTTACTGACAAGACAGGTCTCTGAAGTTACCTTGAGAAGGCTGGGAGAATATGAGGTCTGTAGATTCCTTCCAGATTTACCATCTTACACTTCCAGCACTCCCTTTTTGCAGTTGAAATAATGCATTGGTTTGCTCCTGTCAGAGCAGAAGACCAATTTCATTTGTCTACCCATGAAGATGAATGGATGCAGCAAAAATCCAGAAATGTCTTAGATATATTACTGTACAACTCACTCACCATTCTATCAATGATTCACTTGAAAGTGATGGCTATCTGATGTCAAGTTCCATTGATAAAGTGATTCCCAAACATTGCTTTCAAGTGTGCTTCCTTCAGAGGTCACAGAAGAACTTCAGTGACCTGCAGAGATCTGAAACAGATGAAGTTCCAACTAAACATGACCCCAGTGGTTTTAACATTTATACTCTTTTCCTATAAAGGAAATTATAGACAGCTCCATGCATGCAGTTTTGGGATTTTTCTGCCCAGTGGTTTTAAACCAAGTAACCTTAACAAAAACAAATCTACATGACCCTTGTAAATGATGTAACATTCCTTTATATTCAAAGAATATGTATGCAAACGCCTTTGTACATCTTTGTAATTATTTTTAGCCTATCATGTATGCTAGCAAACATGCCACAAAAGCTAATTTTGCCAGAATTTCCCCACAAGAGTTATATCTAGAGTGGCTTAAATCAACA